>QWTY01005621.1:0-13583 GCA_008033365.1 Pseudorectes ferrugineus | reverse complement strand
GGAAGACAAGATGCTGGCACTCGGAATATCTCCCCCCTCCCTTCCTTCTCCCCACTATTTTCTACTCTGAGCATGACAACCTATGGTCTGGAATATCTTTGGGCCAGTTGGGGTCAGCTGGCCTGACCATCAAGCATTTTAAACCTATACCCCCAGTTTCAGTGTCAGTTCCTTCTTGGCTTAAACTGCAGGGATGTGTGAGGGTAAAAGGGTTTGTTTTAGTAGTGTTGGGTTAAAATATTGGAACAGATCATGAAGATGAAGTGTGAAGGTAATGTTCATAAAGCAAATTAGGCTTTCTGCTTCTGGTGGACCTGCTGTAGCTAGGAGGGGTTTGTGTCTAGATAGTGAAATTACACATCTCTAAGTGACTCAGCCATAGATAACGTGAAGCTGATTGTCATCAGTCATTGTGGAGGAGAGTTGTGGCGAACAGTCTGTTCAAGAAAAAGTTGTTTAAACTTCATAAAGGCGACCTGTGTGAAATTAGGACTTGGTCACGGGGACCTCTGCAGAACAGCACAGTTAAGGGTTTGAGTGTTCAGAAAAGAGATGGCTTTTGGCAGACAAAATCTGCAGGTCTCTCAGTTCCACAGATGCATCAATATTGTACTTTTTTGATGTTCCTGCTTGATACATTGACTTGCATGCCACCTTTGTATCTATTTCAAACTATTGTTGATACTGAAATGAAGGAAAAGAGTTTTGCAGACCTGTCCTCCAAAAAATGAAAGCAATAAAACCTCCTTTTCATTTCCTGCAGCAAAAGTCTTCCTTGCATGTCCTTTAGACATTACAAATAGTATGTAAATGCCTTCTTTTTCAAAACTTTTTTTCCAGAGGCTTAAGTGCTCTTTGATTTCATGGAAATAGAATTCTGTTCTCTATAAACAAAACTTCAGTCTTTAGTGGGCTTTAGGAATTGTTTCCCCTCCTTTCAAGACAAAGGGGTGAAAAGGAAAGAAAGCTGGGTAACTGAAGAGAAGCTAGTGGAAAATATTAGTGTCTGTAGTGATGGAGATAAATGTAAGTGATGCTATGTGAGGGGTGCAGCTGAACTTACCTCCCAAAGACTTAGAAACAGAAGTTTGCTTCCTAATGCTCTTCCTGTGTGGTGTTTATTCCAAATGTAGGTTCATAATTGCAAGTCCACTCTACCTGAGCCTTCTCTTCTTTAAACTGAGCTGTGTGCTTGTCTTTCTGCAGTCCCTAAAGCTCCAGAGATAGATGTAGCAGCATGTCTAGTTGCTGACAACTGCATAACAATATCGTGGAGAATGCCTGAGGAGGACAGCAGAATTGATCATTTCGTGCTGGAGTATAGGAAAACCAACTTTGATGGGCTGCCTCGACTAAAAGGTGAACAGCGCTGGGAGCTGGTCGACTACATTAAAGCTACTCAATACACATTATCAGGTAAAAGGGTTTTTATACTTCAGACCCAAGAATACTGATGTAACTCTTTATGTGTGGTAGTATTGCAAAATGCCCCTTTTTCTGCATGTAAGGAAGCTGCCACTATATCACATTAGTCTTGGGTGCTTTGTACAATACCAGTTCTGTCCTTCATTTTGACTTGAAGGTTTTGCAAAACATCGTGTGCTAAATAAAGTTCACACTGGTATTCAAGCGTGTTTTTTGAAGACTTGAGATAAATGCAAGACAGTTACATGGGGTAGATCTTAGTCTTGTAGGAGTTGTCAGTAATCAACATGATTTCAAGTTTCTAAACATTCACTTTGTAGGTCTGAAATTTGATACAAAATACATGAACCTTAGAGTACAAGCTTGCAACAAAGCCGTGGCAGGTGAATACTCTGACCCTGTGACTCTGGAAACCAAAGGTAAAATTTTAAAAACTCTTAAACCTTATCTGTGGTGAAAACCCTGCACTTAAACTCCTCTGCCTTCATACATGAACCTGTATGTTCAGTCTGCTTTGCATGAGCACTGCTGAAACACTTCCTAAGTGGAAAGGAAAACAACTGTAAAGGATTAAGAAGCTTATTGGCACAGAGCTGCCCTTTTGGCATTCAGACCCTGAAAAAATGGGGCAGTTAATGTCACTTTCTCCAAAAGCTTGGCATTGGTTGGTTTGAACTGTGGAGTGACAGTCCCATGTGCTGCTGCATGATGCCAGCGTACAGCAAAGAAGAAGGATGAATGTTGTGGATGACTCTTAGGGCATCTAAACAGTTGGTGTGATTATCCTGTTATTAGTGACAGACACAGCTTTCTGTAACTAGAAGTTGCTGGAAAGGGTTTTCTTGACTTTGTATCTGCAGTTTATAATCACTTAAAAATACTTAGAATTGTCAATACTTGAAAAGTTGGCAGCTTCAAATTGGTGAAGGTGTATGGTCATCATGTTAGAAGTCAGTTGATCTGAGAATTGTTAGGTTGGCTTCCTAACATCATTTCGTAAACAAACTGAAAGAGAAATTTCTTGGAAGGGATGTCTTGTGACAGAACACAAATCTTAACTATTAAGGTGAGAGAGTGGTCCTGAGGCTTGATTTACAGCCAGGTCAGGTGTAAAGGGCAAAATGACTGGTGTCAACTACAAAAATTTATATAAGTATAAGTTCTGTTCCTTTGGAATGTTACTTCATAAGAATAAAGCTATATACAATTTGAATGAGCTGGGGGGCATTCTGGTAACTCTTCTAAAATTATTTTAATACTCTTAAGCAACAGTCATTGTTAGAGACATAGTACCCATTTAATAGCCACATAATTCCCTACTTCAGTACCAGAAAAGTAATTCTGATTTTGATTATTTGGGCAGTTACCATGCTTCCCATATTAAATTCATTATTCCTGGGTGAACACTTAATTCCCTTTCCTTAATAATCAACCCACAGAAAATCAGTTTCCTTGTCCATGTGCTTAACCTGACTCTTGTTTGCACTTGTGCATTTTTGAGCTCTAAACACTTCAAAATCTCAAGTATACGTTCTTTCAGGGTCGGACTGTAATATCTGATGGTATTAAGACATTTATAGAACAGTCTGTAAATATATTTAGGAAATTCAGCCTGTTGTATTAGCTTTTTGATTGCAACTGTCAGACTGAAAGTGTTTCCATTATGTTCAGTAAAACTCTGCTACACTTTTACTGCTGCTTGTATCATTTTCTATGAATAACCACCACTGGGAGAGAGCATTGTACCATTTCACTGTTTTCTGTTTTGTCTTGACCAGCATTTGTGTTCAGTTTGGACAGTACTTCTTCTCACCTGAACCTGAAAGTTGAAGACACCTATGTTGAATGGGATCCTACTGGAGGCAAAGGCCAAGAAAAAATAAAAGGGAAGGAAAATAAAAACAGGTAAGAACTGTTTTGTTAGTGTCTGGGATATCTCATCTGGCAATTAAAGGAAGAGGATGGGAGGAATTAAAGTACTTGAGGACAGTGGGACATGAAAAGAATTTTCATTCAGAAATGTTTCTCTGGAAGGAACGTTAATTTTCTTATTTTCCTTCCTCTGTCACACAGATGTAGAGGCTAGAATTGTGTCATAATTGTTAAATAATACTTATTTTAAAAATGCATTTGTTAGGGTATCATTCAGTGTACTGAGCTAAAGTGTAGGTGTGGTGGATTGACCTTGGCTACCCACCAGGTGCCCACCTACCTGCTCTACGGTTTCTCCTTCTCCTGGTATCAAAACCTTGCCACATAAGTCCAGGACAGTAGATAAGGTAAATGTGAACAGACAGCTGATGTAATTCTGTGTTTACTAGTGTTGTGGGTCGGTTCTGGTGAATAGACAGCATTTCTACTATAAAAAAAAAAAGGAAAGAGCTGACTGCCTTATCCTTTCGAGAAAGAAAAGGTTAAATAAAATTGGTACTATGTATAGGTGATGTGTGAATTTATCTTAAACCCTCATTGGAAGGGAAAAGGTACTGATAAAACAGCCACAAAAGGTAATGGATAATGAAACATAACTACTGTGGAAGTGGCAGCTCTAAACATACTGTTTCCATCCAGGAAAAGCACTTAACTTCAGCAGAGCTCTTGGTAGATTGTTAGATGTCTGCTGTTCTGATAAATAGTGTTGGAAGAACATTTAACTCTGTCTGCGCTGGCTGAGCCTTGAATATATCCAAGGATGAAGAATGTGTTAACTTGCTAGCCCTCTATTCCAGGCCACTTTTATGGGAGGGGAGGAATATCCTGGTACCTGAGTGGAATTCCTTGTGGTGCAGTGAGTGAGTCCCGGATGCCTCTCAGCCATCAGTGTGACCCCTCTGAGGAAACCCTGGCTTGATCCTCCCTGCTCCCCTTCCTGTTACCTCATTAAAGACAGCAATTGGTTCTTGTCTTCCTCGGGCTGAGCAAACCCAGTTGTCTTTCTGTGCCTCAGACCCTTAATTGTGGTGTTGGCTCTCCATGGGATTTGCTCTGGTATCTCAGGGTATAAATCCAAGGAGCCCAGACCTGGACACAGGAGGGCTTCAGGGTCAGTCTGACAGCTGCCAAAAGGAGAGGAGGAGCCACCTGCCTTGGGTTCCTGGTCACTGTGTTGTGGCTACAGGCTGGGTGTGGCTGACCACCTGTGCCATGAGGGAGCAGGGCACTGTTGTTGTCAGCTTCTGCTTCCTGAACTCTCAGTGGCTTTTCTGCAGAGCTGTTCTTCCCTCAGGTGTCCCACAGCCTGTCCTGCTGTGTGGATTTCCCTCACCTGGAGAGCTGTGAGCCTGTTGTTCAGCTGGATCTGTACAGAGCCCATGGCCCCACTCCCAGTCTGTACCTCACCTCTTGGGCTTTGGGGATACTCCGTGGGAATGGGTCCACACAACTGAGTACTCCCTCAGCCACGGTTCATTGGCTTTCCACATGCACAGCTTGAGATAATTTTTGAACAAATACATTCTCCATAGGCATATATTGCCAGAAGCATGATGGAATAACTTCTATTGGCATTTTAAAAATGAGGATAATTTCCTGTAGTAATAGAACAGCTCTTTAATGACTACTTATTTCTGTTGACAGTGGCCAGAATCCTCTGCTGAAGAGCAATAGAAGGTGATAATATACCTCTTATCCCTAGGATCTAGCACCTAGTTTTGTTGGGAATCTGTGCTACTTTCCTTTGCTTGATGTCATGAGAAACAAATCTAATAGCCTTTATCAGCAACAGTGCGCATGCACATTTAGAAGTTATTTTGCAGTTTAATTTGGATTCACAGAGATTATGTATATATTCTCCAGTGACTGGAAGAGAGTCTTTCTGGAAGGATTCATCCTAATGTGTATGAAACCTGATTTGCGATGGCTGGAAGGGCATCATGTATTTTAATATTGATCCAAAGATCCCTGTTATTTACAGACATATTGATGTCTGTAATGTCCTTTGGCACATTCTTTACAAATACGGTAAAGATCTCCTTTCTGAGAACTTTTAAAATAATTTTTTGTTCTTATTTTTGAATCTGAAAACCTCTTTGCTTCTGAACTTGTGCTGTAGCTGCCACTAGACATCAGGGGGTAAGAAGTAAGTGTGTTTTACATGTTTGAAGAGGATGAAGCATGATGGCATGTGTTAAAAGCTTCATGGCCATTCTAATTGCAGAACCAATTGTTTGAATGAGAAATCCTCTTTTTTGAGATGCAAAGTTAGGTAAAACATTCTCCTATTCCTTGTGCAGTTGTGGTTTTTTAGTGACACATTTTTTCATTGTTTTTCTAGTGAAACACCTTTTTGAGAAATTACTTCTCCCATTTTTGATCTCTTGCTCTCTTTTGTTGATTTAGAAGTTGTGGGACCAAAAGAAATGCCCAGGATCCCAATTTCTCACAGGTTTTACTCCTCTGTATTCATCTATCACATGGATCTATCTCCGATTCAAAACCAGGAGTAAAAAAAAGCTTATATAAAAAGCAAAATAGGCTCTTGAAGCCATGCAATGTCAGTAGTTCTGCTACACAAAGTATAGCAATTTCTGCTAAACTTAGTTTTAAAAATGTGTTGGAGATGCTCCTGCTTGCTCAGTTCAGGGAATTTCCTACCTTGGCCTCTCTTTGTAGCTGTCAGTAGAGAACTTTGCTAGTTCTTGGTTCTACTTTGGTAGAAGGACATGGTCACATGTTCAACTTTGCATCTCAGACTGGCCTTTTCTAGCAGGGGATTTAGATGAGCTTTGTTCTTGTAGGAGGCTTTTGTTGCCTCTTAAAAACATCTGTGAGATGTCTGTGTCAGAGGGGAAATTTGGAGGTGTCTCCATGGGAGGTGGAGAAAAAAAATTGCAGTATAGTTACTTTAAACAACGAATGTGCAGTTTTTAAGGGTTGGAAACACGTGATGGCAACAAAATTCCTAATTATCTTTAATTTACTAGACCAGAAAAAAGCCTCTCAGTAATTTCTGATCTCCTTCCTTGACCTTTCTTCTCCAGAAGAGAATACATCTTGCTTGGAGTGTGTTCTGTTTGCTGAAATGGGTGAGAAAACAGGGACTAGTTGCACTGCTGTAGGCAACAATCCTAAACCATGAGACAAGAATATCTGGCCACTGAATAGTGGAAGAAATGTGTCAGTTGCTGGCTGATAAGGACTGTGCTCTACTGGAAAATGGGCACGAAACTGACTTCCTGCTATGAAACTTGCTGCCTTCCATTGGAAGGGAGGCTTAAGCACTGTGGAGGAAAAAAAGCCTGAGCAACTGGTTTTTTTGAAGCTTTTATGTCAAATAGTTAATGCAATTTTCTGAACTGATAAAGGCTATTAAATTTTGAGAGGACAAAGCACATGCAGTGGCCATTTACAGATTTGAACAAAATAAATGATACCAAGAAGCTTTTAATGCTTTCTTAACCTTGAGAAAATTCTAGCAAAGTGCCTGCATTTTTCTTACTGTGATTCTCTAAATGGCCACATTGCTACATTGCTTTCTGCATAACCCATTTGTACTGGGTCTAATAGAAAATTTTCAGCAGCATTTGTTGGGAATGTGAGTGGATGATGTCTGATGCAGATGAAGCAGGATGGAATCTGCAGAGTGCCTCCCTCTGAAATTATGCTTTAATTCTTGGGTTTGCTTTTTTTTTTTTCTTTTCTTTTCATGCTATCACTTGCTAACTTTTTCCTTTGGTAAGTAAACTGCAGCATCCCCCATGTTTAGAAAATCCAAAAGCACTTGATGTGGTTCACCTGCACAATATACACTTACCCCCTTCATGTAGCTCTTGTGAGCAATTTGGAAGCGTAGTTGTCTTCTATTACATGCTAAATGGTGATGCTCAAGTAAACAGCTTTTTCATCAGTGATTTTTTGTAGACTTCTGTAAATGGAATGAAACAAACTTGGCCATGAACTAGATTTTAGCATACTTACATATGGCAGCTTAATATCACTTAGCTTTTGATTCCCATGTGACTTTATTCTCATGATGGTATTAGGCAAAAGGGACGTTTCCTAACATTTTCTGAAATGGTTTATGAGAATAATGAATGAATTGGAAAGAAAACAAGCTGAACTTCACTGTATTAATGGACATGAAAGTAGCAAGTAGCTTTACCAAATTGTAGCTGAAGGAGAAGTTGGAGAGAAAACTCTTCTGTGGGTGGTATTTCTTCCAAGGCTAATGTGTGATATACTCCAGAGGATGAGAAATTGAAAATGACTTCTCAAGTGTATTGCAGAGATTGATGTTGTACTTTTTTGGGGTTTTTGTCAATGAAGTTGAACTGTAAACTGCACAGCTATTTCTGAGAAGTTAGAATTCTTTGCTACTGATTGCCTTTAAAATAGTAATCAGATGTGATTCTCTGTCTACTGAGGAATATTGCAGATAGCCTTCACTTGGTTTAATGGTTAAATTATTGGCAATTATTTCTGAGGGCCTAACTGAGGTGAAAAAAAAAGTTTGAAAACCTCATTAGGTTAAAATTATTCTTTTATACAACTGATTGCTCATTAGAATATTCCCCATCCTGAAGTGTTTCATTCAAACCACGTGCCACACATCTGCTTTTTTCCCCTGTTTCCGTTCTCAGCTGCCTCTGAACTTGTTTTTCACAACATTCTGTATGTTTTGTTTCTGTCTGTCACCTCTTCCCTCCCAGTCCTTGTGCATGTGTGCTGTTAGAGGCATGAACTAATGTGTCATTTCAGGAGTGTTTGTGTGTGTGTCTCTTGCACCTGATGGACTCGGGGACACCTGAGTGTGCATTTCTGTAGCTGTGTCCAAGTTCTGAGTGGTTCATCTCTCCTTTAGAAGCAACACAGCATCTCCGAAGAGATCCACCAACAGCCCGAGAGCCTCGGCGAGGGGCGGCCGGGATCGCTTTGCTGGTGAATCCTACACAGTGCTGGGTGAGCTGAACTTGTTTGCTCCGTTAGGAAAGGGCAGATCAGGCAAGAATTAGGGGGAAAGTTTGTGCTGGGTGACCTGAACTTGTTTGCCCCATTAGGAAAGGGCAGATCAGGCAAGAATTAGAGGAAAAGTTTGTGATTGTTCAAGGCTGTGTACTCAGCATTGTTCTGCCCAGAGCAGTTTGCCCATACGACACCAGAATTTTGTGTCTTCAACTCTGCTCTGTATTACAAAGCTCTTAGTGACTGACATTCACTGCTTTTAAACATAAATTGGTGTTAAACATATCTTGTTGTAATGAACATAGGTAAATACAGTCTCATTATTCTGTTTTGTATTTGTATTCTATTATACAATTTTCTTATTCCTTATGGTTCAGATTTTTTTATTTCTTTGCCTCAAAATGAAATAGAGAAGACAGCACTGGTGCCTATAAGGAAGGCAGCACTGTAAGGTACACTCAATTGTAATTAATTACACTCAGTTGTAATTAAATGTATTTCTTTTGGTAGGAGACACTGCTGTTGAAAGTGGACAGCATTACTGGGAAGTGAGAGCCCAGAAGGACTGCAAATCCTACAGCGTGGGAGTAACGTACAGAAACCCGGGGAAGTTTGACCAGCTGGGAAAGACTAATTCCAGCTGGTGCATCCATATCAACAACTGGCTGCAAACCACATTCTCAGCAAAGCATAACAATAAAGCAAAGACTCTAGATATACCTGTCCCAGACAGAATAGGAGTGTACTGCGACTTCGATGGAGGTAAATTACACCCTTAGGAGATTTAGCAAAAGGAGTTAGTTACTATTTCTGTTGAGCTGGAGCAGTACAGGGCTGAAGAAGTGCATGACTTCCAGGCTGATCCAGTCCTGTATGACCACACAGACCCTAAGTGCTTGTCATGTCAAATGACCTCAGTTCATCTGTGTGACAGAGCTCCTGAAATTCACTGAAAGTAGTGAATTTTCACTCTTTTGGACCGCACTTAGTGCGTCCTGGAAATGAATCCATTTTTTTCGTGTAAGTTAGAGAGTAACAGCATCATAGCTTAAACTATATTTAAGCTGAATTTCAACTTGTTTCCTCTCTCTCTCTCTCTCTTAGGTCAGCTCTCATTTTATAATGCAAACTCAAAGGCGCTGTTACACACCTTCAGAACAAAATTCACCCAGCCATTGCTACCAGGCTTCATGGTCAGTATCTATAAAATGTTGCAGTTTCTAGCACTGAATTCAGTTTTAATTGTTTGGGTTTTTTTTAAGAAGGAAACTGGAAGCACTTGATTTGGCTGACTAGTAATTTTTAAAAGTGTTTAACTGGTTTCCTTTGGATTTCATGTGGTGCTTACAGTAGCACCCCAGCAGGACTCTGCACCTGGATGTCTCAGCTATGTAAACAGAAGTCATTAAATTTGTGTATAGGAAATTAAAAGCACATTGCAGTGGCTGATGAGCCTGCTGCAGTAATTGATCCGAACTGGTGCAGTCCAGGATGCTCTGAGCCATCAGAGCAGGTGTTGTGAGGACAGAACAGCACCAGATGCTTCCCAGTGAAAAAATGTGTTCAGCTTTCACATCTTTAAAAGCTCAGTGGGATTTTCTTGCCAGTCAGTTCAATGCTCTGCATAACTTTTTTTGTGGCTCTAAGCTAATTGGCAACAACTTCCTGCAGCGTCAAAGGCTCAAACCTTGCCCAAAATGCCCAGGAGAAGGATTAGTTACTGAGTATTAGTTTTTCTTTAATGATTTAAGTCATTTGTTTAGCTAAATTTGGAGGCCTCAGCTGTGTTGTAAGGTGCCATCAAGTGCGTCATGCTTTGGGAGCAGGGTGTGTGTAGGCCTGGGATTTTTACAGGTCTGGGTTTTTTCATGGCTGTTGATTTGCCTTGCTGATCCTTTTCAGCATAAGGGGACAAGGATGGCTTCAGAGCTGCTGGGATACATGTGTTGGCCATCCCCTAACATAGCAAAGGCTGACTCATACAAATTCAGTTCCCAAGTCTTCTAGGGAAACAGTTGCTTGCCAAAATTCAGGCTATCCCTCTGCACCTCACACAGACAGCCCCTCACACTGAGTGACAGCAGCCTTACTGACTGAACAGGACAAGTAAAAATGACAAACTACTTAATTACACCTCTCAAACTTATTTATAAGCATGAAAATACAGCATTCTTTCATGTGTAGAATAGAAGTCACTGGCACCTGTGCCTCTGGAGCTTCTCAAATACTTTTTTTTTTTTGGTAATATGTTTATGCTGACATAATTTTAGCGTGACATGGCAGAAATAAGCACTGCTTTCAGGCACTGGAGCATAGTGAGAGAGTTGCTTTTCATTGTCACTCTACTTGCTGCTGGCACACTGGCCTTCAAAGAATTTTTCTAGTTAGGAGCAAGTGGTTTGAGTACTAGATTTTAGTTATAAACTTAGTTGTGAAGCATAGTATGTGAAGCACCTTAGACTTTATGGACTTAAAAATTAGCATGTCTGTGATTAAAATGGTTTACAGAGTGCTGTGACAGAAGACACACAGCTGTGTTTGTGCTGGTTAGTTGTGGGATGGGAGGGGAGAGACATGTTTGGTTCATAATGCAGATTCTTTTCTTTTCCCCCCCAGATCTGGTGCGGTGGGCTCACAGTGAGTACTGGATTGCAGGTGCCAAGTGCTGTGAAAACTCTTCAGAAGAGTGAAAATGGATTGGGTGGTTCGACAAGCAGCCTAAACAATGTTGCCTAGTAATGTCTGTTCAACACTTCTATTGCTGAATGTTTTTGTTTTTCTGTGTAGCTACTATTCACAGAAGCTTGTGAGCATTGGGTTTTACTGGGTTTGCTACCTTCTGCTGTTTAGGGTCTGGGTGCTGATAGTGCAAAGGTTTGGGACTAAAGTGTTAGGAACCAGTACTGGGAATCCAGAAAAATGTCAGAAAGCTGAACTGTTGCCTACTTAAAAAAAAAAAAAAATCAAGAGCTGTAACTATGTACTTTTCTAATACTGTATTCAAGCATTTTGTTATGGACTTGAATATTAGTTTTGTTACAAATACTATTTTTCTATGAAGAATATAGCAAATACCAGTTTTTTAGCTCTCCTAGTGCAAATTACTTAACTATGTGTTTTATTATTATTAGGCTTCCCATTAGAAGTTGTGATTTCCGAGATGCATTTTGAAAACAGACTGATTTGCTGACCTAGCCTGGCAAAATATCACAGCAGTGTGGTTTCAGAAGGATATTATAAGAATGTGTAGGCCTGGTATGAAGAAACAGTAAGAGCAGGCTGTGATTATTTTTTCCCCCCGATATAAAATCTTCCTATTTTCCACGGGTAACTCATTTTTAAAAATGTGTATATTGAGATTAGCTCCAGCTTGTCACAATTACATTAATTACATTCTAATTACATTAGAAAATTAAATATTTATAGATGTTCCATTACCTTGACTCCTATTTGCAAGCCTAGTAAAACAGTAGTCAAATGTTGCGTAACAATGGGAGAGCTAAAAAAAAGAAAAAAATCATGTTATATTCTTCGTGGAAAATCCCAGCTTGTCAGTGGGAATTACTTGGTTATTACAGACTTTTTTAATCTCCTTTTTTCCCTCTAATCAAGCCGAGGAGCCTATAAATAGTTTTCAGGTACACTCTTGAATCAGGTGTTTCCTAAGATTGTTTTCTGGTATCACCTGAAAACTGTTACAAATTCATGGTCCATAATGATTTGGCTCACGTGCTGCTGGGCCAGTATAATTTTTCCTTCCGTGTATCCTTTAGCCCATAAAACCATGAACATCTAATCATGTTAAACCTCAGTATTACCAATGGCTCCTTTCTGTCCATCACAATTTCTCAAGAGGAGGAGAAATTCCTTGGGACACCTTCTAATAAACTGGCTGTGATGTTCAGTGCAAAGTTAAAATTAACAAGGAAATGTAATTACCTGTTCTCGGAAGTGTTATTTTTCTTGAGGAATCATGAAGTTGACAGGTTGGCTGAGCCCTAAATGTTTATTTTGTATCTGGAACTTGAGCATCTCTTAATTATTTGCATTGTGAACTTGTAATCTCTTTTTGCAGAGGAAAGTACAAAATAGTTCCCAGTTTAACTGTACCTTCTTCTGCCTGTTCTGTTGCTTGGGCTTTGGGACAAAGATACTCAGAAGTGATGTGGTTCTTGGTCAACAGTGTCTGCATCTGTTTCACACGTTATCTGCAGATGTTACTGTTATGCAAATACTCTGTGTATAATCTTTTCTCTTTCCATTTTACTGCAATGGACACCTGACTAGGAGTTTTTTGGGGATAAACTGCTACAAACTCAGTTTTGCAGCCAGTTCTAGTCCAGGGCTGTGGTACACAGACACCAGGACAGACTGGCACCTCCTCATCACCACCCATCCACTTGTCTTGATCTTGGGTGTTCAGCTGCAGTTCCTCTTCAAATTTCCCTTCGTGGAAAGAAAGGGGATGTTTACAACCAGCTAATGTGTAGTGAGAACCATGAGTATTTTCCAGCCCTCTACAAAAGCATTTAAATTATGAAGTTGTTTTTTCATTTGTTTTTTTCAGCAAGCTGTAGTGTAACCCGCGAGGTGAATTTGATATGCACCAATGTAAAAATGTAATTTTTCTTTAACAGTTAGTTAGAGGAAAGCGTGGAAGTGTTTCATACTGTGACTTGTGACTTGCAAGTTTTGGTTTAACTGATGTCCTAGGTGAACTTTAACATGTGACTTTTTACCCTTAAAAGGATGGATTTGTTATATAATAGTTTGCACAGATGTCAAATTTTTGCTGCTAACATCTAGTCCAATTGTTTTTAGTAACTGGGGATACGAAGAATTGCCTTAAGCACTTTAGATATTTTTTTTTTTTAGACTGTTTTTTCTGAACTAGTGTCTCTCCAGCACCCATCATCATAGGAAGATGAGCGACACCACACTGCTCCCAGTGATGATTTTTGTTGCAGTTGGTGCGGGGTTTGTGCCTGCAGCTGGACAGGGATGCCTGGAGCCCGTGGAGTTACCTTTTCCTTTGTGAATCCACGTTCAGGGATTTGGAGAGGGGTGCTTCTTTGGCAGTGGATTAGACTTTTTGAAGGTCTGTAGTTTTGCCCTGTGCTTCAATCCACCAGGCACGTGCTTATTTACTGTTAATTACTCTGGAGCTGATACTGCATGGTGGCTGAACAGGAGTTTTCTGCTCTATGACCAAAAGGAGATGCTTAATTTTTATTTTATTTTTTTTTTTTTTAAGTACT
>QWTY01005620.1:0-38569 GCA_008033365.1 Pseudorectes ferrugineus | reverse complement strand
TTTCATATTGAATATACAAACAAATATATTTATGTGTGTCTTCTAGAAGTTTCAAGTATATTTGTCTAGTTTTTCTACTTAGATCCATTTCTTCTCTTTATTTTTCCAGGCAGATGTAACAGTTTTATTATTTTTATTAAAAATACCAGGGAGATAATATGTTAAGTTACATATTTTGTAGGACTGTTTAAATTTTCATGGTTGCCTGATGTATTTATGTTTAACCTTTGACAGACACTTCCCTTTCAGTTCTGATTTATAACAAAATCTTGTGCCGCTGTGCAGTTTAGAATAAATGAGTGATGTTGCAGGGAAGTAAATTTAGCTACAGGACTGTGTAGATGGCTTAAATTAACTTCTTATTAACTTCTGCAGGTATTAGTCACCATTTATTGGCTAGGGAAAGCAGCAAACAGCTGCACGTCGTATAGTGGATCAACCCTGAACCTGAAGGAGTTTGAAGGCTTCCTGGCACAAATGAGAAAGGTATCTTTCTGTTATGTTTTGGGAATGGAAATTTACTTTAAATTATTACTCCCATAAATTAACTGCTTCTTGCTAAATATGAGAGAAGCGGGGCTGGAGTGCAAATTACTTCGTGAACCTCTACCTACATCAAAAATGTTTCTGATTCTACCAAACTATGAAAACCACTTTGGCAACCAGCTTTGTGGTGGTATCAGTGATGCAGCAAGTGATGTCAAATAGGGCTTTCGAATTGTCACGTGGCTCTGTCTTCTTAATTTCCATGTGTTTTGGTTTGAATTATTTTCATTTATGACGCCAAGTTTCAGCTAGAAGAGCTGAGACTCAAAAGTAATGTGGCAGGACTCACAAGAGAATAGTTTTTTCTTGTTTAAAACATTCAGTCTCATGGGCAGCTTTTTTCATTTTATGTTGCAACATAAAGCACCAAACCAAAGGATCTAAATAAAGCTGAAGTGGAGGAGAAGAAGATTATGTTTCACCAAGGGCATAGTTATGATAAATCTGTTTTTGCCAAGTTCTGAATTCTGGCTGAAATCATATTTGGTGGTTTATGATGAGCTGACCTCTGTTGGAAGGGAAAGGTTGTGATTGCTGTAGGGTGGTTTTTGGTTGGGGACTTTTGGTTGAGCATTCCAGCATGCCCTGACCCTTGACATCAGACACTTAACCTCATGGTTAATGCTAATGGTTAGCGTTGATAACCAAACCTGCCTTTCTTTGGGATGGAAGGGGGAAGGGGCAAGAAGCAGGCACGGAAGGAGATGGCAGCACCATGTGCTGGCACTGTGTGTGTTGGACATCCTGTTCAAGAAAGGCTGTGCAGATACATTCTGCAGTCCACAAAGAGCTTCGTGCCTGCTATTCCCTCCCCAGCTCATGTAACGTCCATGTCCTCACAGGCAGTAGGGTTTGGGGACCATGGGAGACTCTCTGGACTTAACTCTCCTTGGGCTCTGTGCTGCTGCAACTGTGCCAGCTGCAGCTCTTCATTCTGGGATCTCACAGGACCAGCAGCCCTGGAGAGGAAGAAATGCTTGTCTGACTGATAGCAGTTCCTACACCCTGGTGTGACCAGAGAACCTTAACTAGATGGGTAAAATTCCTGTTTGTGAGCCCAGTTCTGTGAACAAGCAGGTGAAAATGGAGAGGAAAAGACAACATCCTGCTTCTCTGGAGAAGTTTATTTTAGTCTTCATTTTAATGACCTGTGCTTGTCACTTGGGACTTTGGCACTCGTGAGTGATATGACTGAGCCTAAGCAATAAAAAGATGAAGTTAGAACTTAAGTTGTTTTAAGATGTGGGGAAGGAGCAGTTAGCAGTCCAAAGAGTCTGGAAGGTGAAACAAACCCAAACAAGGAAGGTAGCGCAGAAAAATTGCTAAAGTGCAGGTTGTCACAATGTTAGTGCTGCACGGTATCATGATTTATTTTTTTAATGTTTAATCTCACAGCACGAGGCTCTTCTTTTTCCGGGTGATATTTACCCATTAAACTAATCATCAGAGCATATCTTGAACCCTTTTGCGGGATGAAATAGGCTAGGGGCAAAAGGAAGCATTCTCCAGGGCGCTGGTGGTCGTGAAGGGCCTGGCTGGGTGTTGCAGAGTGCTGCAAATTAAGGACAAAAGCAAGAGGCTGGTACTTGATTTGTTGGAAATGTTGAAGCTGGGAGAAGACTAGAGGTCTAATAAAAGCTGAAAGCTATATATGCCTTTAATGCATAAACAGAGCACTTTGCAGTCTTGAAAAGTCTTATTTAGGGTGATGCTGTTGTGAGGGCTGCTGGTGACTTCTTTTATCACCTCCCTACTCTTGTAGCCCTGCAGTATTTCCCGCTGGCAATTGTGGACTTGTATGTTACTGCATTTGAAGAGGATTTGGTTGTAAAATATAACATGTTAATCATGCTGTGCAACACTCTGATGTTCTTTATAGCTGAGCTCAAGTGATGAAAAGACACTTTATCACATTCTCTACTGGCATTTTTTCCACAGAATTTAATAACTAAATCGACCGTAAATTCAGTCTGGTTTAGTTTTTCTGTTGTAAATCCTCTCTACCCTCCTTTTTTAATAAGCAAATCAAAAGACAGCTCTGATGTAAGTTGTCTTGGACTCATCTTTTTCTACTTCTCTTGCTGAAGGGGATATTAATTTCTAATTTTATTCATGCTACTCTGTTTTTAATTTCATTAACTATTTGAGTACTCATTCTTCTTTACTTTTAAACTAGAAATTCCCAATGACAAAATATCCATGGCCTTTTGATTATATTCAGTGGGTGGAACTTCCTGGACAAATGCATCTTGTATTTGGCAATCACACTTTAGCTGCTGCTCGGTGACATACTGTGTTTTTAATTAGATAATATGAAAGACTAATGTGCTGTTGTGTGTTATCGGTCCCACAGATAACCACATTCCCACTGATAGCGTTTGGGAGATGACGTTTGTTCAAGGCAGGACAAGTACCCGTCTGTGTGACGGCATTGTGTGGAGAGAGTGTCTTTGCCAAGGGGAAGGCTGTAAAGAACATGTTTACAGAAATCTAGGATCCTGTCCTGGTGCCTGCCTCCCAATTCCTAGCGAGCAGCATGCAAAATTAACATAAACAGGCCATTGAAAGTAGGTTCTGCAGAACTCATTAGTTCACAATTGGACTGTTTTCAAACTCTGGGAGATGGTGAATGCAGGATGGGGCTTTTTGCCCAGTTTAAGTCTCTGTAGCTGGTGAGCAGTTCTGTGTCATTCAAATACAGTAACGTAGGAAAATGGAAGTGTGCCTAAAGATTGAGAATAGCTGATTGGTATGAAAGGATGAGCGGATTTAGGGAATTTAGATTTTTTAAAAGATTTTTGGATCGTGTCACAAACGGGATTTTGATAGGATTTGTAGATTTGTTCTTGGCTGTGTGTAATTCATGCAGATTTCAGGGGGACAGATTTTTGTTGTCTATTGTTTCTATTAGTATTTTAGCTCATTAAGCAGAACTGGGAAAGGAAATTACATCGGATTCATTACAACTTTTTTAGATGCATTTTATCTGTTTTTAGAAAATATTTTCAGTTCTATTTACAGTGAGGTTACTTAATGGCATTACCACAGTTTAGCTTGGCCTTAGGTGACCTTTGTCACTGCCCTTAATGTGGTATTTTGGCAGGTTAGTAGTGAGTGGCACTAATTAGGCCCTCTTCCTGAAAAGTTTGCAGGGCGTTTGCTCTGATGTCTCAGTCCCACTTCAAGCCTCCCTCTTTTTCAGCAGGGGAGTGTTGGTGTATTACTGTAGGGCTCTCCACTCTCCATCACTTTCCCAGCAAACACGCTTTTTTGTGGAGGTGGCCTGCCATGGCATACTGTGATATTCCTGATTGATCTTCTCATTGGCAATACTAGTGACGGGTAAAACCTTAGCAGTCAGGGACAGTGGGAGCTCTGCTCAATATAGCCATTGTGCTTCAGCTAGTGGTAAGCAGGGGGTGCTTCTTAATGAGGAATTAATATTCAAATGCTTCTGGGAAAAAAAATCACATTCCAGCCGCTTTGGGTCACAAAATGTCAGTCTGATAATGGCACCCACATCTCTGACTTTACTTACTGTCTGGGGAGGAAAAACCAGATTTATCTCTGAACAAACTTAGTTATTTTTGTTTTTTCTCAGTCTGCGCGATTGTAATTAATGTTAAGACACTCTCTAAAACAAGGGATTTATTATAATGCAAGGGTGAGGATGGCTTCTATTGACCTTTCCCTCTGCTGGAGTTTCAGTGTTTTAGTATGTGCTGCTTGCACTGGAAAGAATTTATAATCACAGGGCTGTCAAAGACAACCATTGTTCTCCCTGCTCTGAACATGTGGGTCAGCTACAAGTGCTTTCATATCCCCCAGAGCCAGGAGCTGGCAAAGAGTAAAGAGCACAACTGAATTCTTCTGAGGCATCGGGAAAAGCATTTTGCATATTTTTCATTGCTGATTGCTTGAGAAAGACATCCCTCTTTCATAACAGGAATTTCTCTTCAAGGTAGATGGAGGCTGGGGCACACTGCTTTATTATTTTGCCGAGCTGAAGCAGCAAGAACAAATGCTGTCTGCTGGGGTCCTGGCCAGATACAATAGATGGGCAGGGAGAGCGGGGGGATCTTTTGGAAAGCAGTAAACTTAAACCTGATGCAGGCACGATGTTAAAATTGTAGTGCCTTTGGCTGTGCTGTGGACTGTGGACGACAAGTCAAGTTTCAGGTTACTTTCACTTTTGATCAGTTTATTAACTGGTCTACTGGAACTTTTTCTCAGTTCATTGTGCTAATCTAATGAGAGTAGTTCCTTCTTAAACAGCATAAAATTTTGATTTATTGCAAGCTTGCACGTTGTTTTGAAGGGAGGAAGAGGCAAAAACCAAGGAAACCCTTTTTTGGGGAGGAGATTTTTAGTATTTGGGAAGATACTTTGCTTTTTGATGTGTAATGCATCTCACGAGTATGTCAGTGCCTTCTTTATGAAGCGGTTCCTGCTGTATTTCCATGTAGGAAACAGAGGATATTGAGAGCCCGAAGCGCAGCATTCGTGACAGCGGCTATATAGACTGCTGGGACTCCGAGCGCAGTGATTCCCTCTCCCCACCTCGCCACGGCAGAGATGATTCCTTTGACAGTCTGGACTCCTTTGGCTCCCGCTCGCAGCAGACGCCGTCTCCAGATGTAGTGCTCAGAGGGAGCAGTGATGGTGAGTACCAGTCACAGTGCGGCACATGCATAACAGTGTGACATAGGAGGAACGTTTCTGTAATAAATGTGCCATTCAGAAGCTGGACACAGCCTCTGAGTCGGGCTAATCCGGTGGGAGAACTCTGTGAATGCTGATCTGTGCTCCCGAGGTGTAGATGACTTTGCCAACGACTTACCTGAAGTTTGCCTCAAGATAGTGTAGCGTTGGGAAATGAGTTACATCATTGCAGTGTAATTTTATGATGGGAAGAGCGCTTTTCTGGGTTTTGGTGTAAGAGGATGTTATGCAGACTCATTTTAACTTATAAACTAGGCTGAAGCAAGAAATAAAATTGCAGGAACAGGGTGTAGTGAATTGTAGTGAATAAAATGTTTGCTTAATTAAATGCAGGGCAGATAAATGACATAGAAATATCTTGAGAATGTCTGATACTTGACAGCATTTTGAAGTCTGATGTACAGCACTTTACCAAATGTCATATTTGTTTTTATGGCATTTAGAAAACTGGGTAAATTAGTACTTCCCAGCATCAGAGCTTTGTACACATTTGTGAGAGGACATGCAGCTCTAGGCATACAGAAGGGATGTTGCTTCTCTGCCTTTCTTTTCTGATTCCAAGAGGTTTTCAGAGGCTTGTAAACACAGCATGCTGGATGAAGAAGGATTTGCTAGGGATAGGTGTGGAGCATGCACTCAGGTTACCTGTCATGAGCAGGATTCTGGTTTAGGACAAAAGGATGTATGATTGAGGCTCTCTCTGTGCGGTTACATTCCTGATGAACAGATGAATAAGTGAAATTTCATCATCAGATGAAGTTACGTTGCACACATGAATTACTTCTCCTTAGTAATGTTGTTTATTTAATTTAAAAAGGAAAGACAGGAAGACTTTTTGGTAGGAACCAGATGTTCATACTGCTTTTGGCAGTGTGAAAGAAACTGGTGCTAATCATAACCGGACACATGAGAGATTTCCTGAGTTGATGGTGAACTCCTTAGAACTGGGAAGCTGCCAGGGAGAGCTGGTATCACAGTAGAATTATGAAAGAGCTCTGGGAAAATCAGAGCTAAGATCTGCTCTGCTGCTCTGAGTGGCCTGTGGTGTTTGGGCTGTTACTGCTTGACCATCCAGAAACAGCTACTGGGGCTGATTCCCTGAAACAGCCTCATGACCCCTCCGACAGCAGAGCACAGGCTCCACATTATAAAATGTTTTTCTGCCTTCTCAAATGAGACAAGCATGGTGTTGGCAAATAGGAACACCTCACATGTCCTAATCTAAAAGTGTTGCTCTCTTCTGGGTGCTCAAGCGATGTCCAGTGTCCCTGCTTGCCTGGAGCTGGTAGGCAGTCAGTTACATATGTCCTGTAGCTGCTTCCTGTCAACTTCTGCTGTATTATCAGATTTTAGAAAGGTTTTGTGGTGGTTTGCCACAGATTGTTTGCTAAGACATACTATCTTGTCACATTCCTGAGTCTGTAACAAACACAAAATAAGAGGAAAGCACACAAAGCCCGTTCTTAAAAATTAGTCTTCAACCAGGGTGCGTGCAAATGCTGTGTGCACATGTATGACTTGTCCAGCCAACACTTTCTAGCGTGTCCTATTTTCCCTGCTTACTGCTGCCATAACTTCACAGCTGTCTCCTCCAACAGTTGCAGGTGAGGTGTAACTTGGCTGACCTCTTTTATGTTGAACTTCTTCCTGTGGTCCCAGCAGGCCAGTGCTTTACTCAGCTGTGAGTAGTTTTTGATAGAAATAGTGTATAGTGGACTCGATGATCTTAGAGATCTTTTCCAACCTAAATGATTCTATGATTCTATATGCAAACTTGGATGGAGGAAAACATTTTGCTTTCATTACTTCTTTCTCCATTCAAATAGGAGCTTTATAAACCAAATAATATGATTGTGAACTAAAACTGTGATTCCTTCCACTCCTAGGAGGAAAAAAAAAAGAATGGACATTATTTAAGTGGTCCTAAGATGATTAGTTTAGGTGGAAGCAGTAAGTAATACTACCTCCACAAATGCCATCTGTGATTAGTCTCACTGTTGAGGAACTGCTCTGGTGTTCCATGCAGAGCCTGTCCCTTAGCAAAAAGCAAACAAAACCAGTGGTAGAGTGGAACAGTTATTTAAAACACAGTAGAATTGCAGACTGAACTGCCTTTAGAGTTGCCAGTGATTAAAATCCTCTGCTTGGCCAGCAGTTGTGCATGGATCCTTTTAAGAAGGATCTGTGCATGTCTGTAGTGTATAATTGCTTGTTGCTAGTTGTGGAAACTGTCTGCTGCTGCTTCTGCTTGGAAATGCAGAACAACAAACTTAAGGCTGTAAATCTAGAGCACAGCTGCATCTTCCATTCGGTACTTTGGCTTCAAGTACTTTTTTTGCAAATTTGAGCTGAAAATAATTTCACGAGTAAAATATGAATAATTAAAGAAGCTGTTTCTCTTTGAAGTTCTCAGCTTGGGGATGCTGGTAGGCACATCAGTAACGAGGGAGAGGAATGTGTTACAATTCCTCTGCTACTGTGGTTATCTATTCCAGCATTTCTCTCTGCCAGTTCAAGACTGATTTTCATGTGTTACAAAAATAGAGCAAACTCAAAAGCAAACAGAATAGCAAATAACAGTAAGGGATCTTTTTCTTATCTTTTAGTTACTCTGTGCCCTGCTCTGTCTAATGACACTACAGGTCTTCAAATCTCAGCTATCCTCAGATACCCATGATTCTGTGATCATATATCCACTTTTTGTTTAGACATAGACTCAGGGTACCAAATGTGGTGCTAGTAGTCATAAATTCTTAACAAAAATTGTTCAAGCAAAAGATTACTGACGAAAAAGTGCATTGTGATTTTTGTCTAACATTCATTTCCATTGTGTCATGTCTTTTCTTACTGCTCCTTTTCACTCTTCTTCATCTCTCTCCAAGCAAATCATTAATAACTCAATCTACTGCAAAAGATCTTTGCAAATAACATTCCTAGCATATTTAGACCTCTTTTTCTTCCCCCACTTTGAATTATACACAAGCTACTTGTGATTTTTATGACTTCATTGTTTTCAGTTGTTCAGGACGTAGCACAGTGAATTAGCTATTAATTTACTAGTGTGTTGAATTGACAAGAGGACACAAGTTGGGTGACTTCCCTTCACCCCAAAAAGGGGAACAGCTAATTGCATATGCAAGTGCTGCAAAGGGGCCAAGGACCAGAGATATCCAACTCTCCAAAGCTGGAAGAACATACAAATGCTGATGGGACAAATGGCTGAACACACTCCATTTCACTCTTCAAACCAGGGCCCATGATGAGATTACACTGCTGGGAGAAAACTTTTGCAGAACTTCTTTGTGAAATTATTTTAAAAGGCTCATGATGGTGCAGGGAATCTAGTGAATGTCTATGAGATGGCTTCCAAAATGGGTATGAGAGCAGTTCCACACTGCAAATGCTCTTTAGGGTGTTTGTCCTACAATTTGGGAGTTTCAAGTCAGAAACTTGCTAAGTTTCAGCATTTTAAATGGGTTGTAAATATCAGGAAGCTTAGTTCATTTGAATGAAATCAAGTAGTCACCCAGCTCTGTTAACCTCGTATCTTATTCTCTCTAACTCTCGATTTTTCTCTCCCACTTTATTTCTTCACTGTACTGATCTAACCTCTAAATCCTGAGATCACTTCCCTCTCTCCTTGCACCTTTCCACCAGGGGGTCAAGTCTCTGTCTATTTTGCAGTGTGCTAGACTGCAAAATAGACTGATTGACTAGGCAACCAATGAGACTGGAGAGAGACCATCGAGCCTTCTGGTTCATAGCAGCTGATGCTATTCTCAGGTCTTGACCAAAGCTGATGCTCTCTATGTTCAAATTGCCATGTTAATGTGTGTGTGTGTGGAAACATCCACATATTCCTGCCATTCTGTAGCTGTACAACATGGAACCACATTTTGCTTTTGCTTGAGCTAGGCACATGTAAGTCTAGGTTCAAGAGTGTGAATCAGGTCAGGCATGCCCTGTACATGTACAACTAGGAGTCATCTGGGCTTTAGGCAGGTAAACTTCTATCCTATGTGATTGACAAGTCTGGCTTAGTTTGAACCTAAGGGTTTTTGATGTGACCTATAGCTGAAGATGAGTTTTTCAGGGGATGATGGAAACAAGTTTACTGTCTGTGTAGATGTTGTGGCTACTACCTTCAGTGACTGATTTTAAAACACAAATGCAGGTAAAAGCGGCTAAATGTAATTTTTTGGTGGTGTCTTCTCTGATTTATAGTTTTAAAAAATGCAACTGGATGAAAGTAAAAATAAAAAGGATTTTTTTTCTCCTTCCTCACTAGGGAGAGGAAGTGACTCGGAAACTGACCTGCCACACAGAAAGATGCCAGATGTGAAAAAAGATGATATGTTGGCGAGGCGGACCTCACACGGTGAACCTAAATCAGCTGTGCCTTTTAACCAGTACCTCCCAAACAAGAGTAATCAGACTTTCTATGTACCTGCTCCGCTCCGGAAAAAGAAAGCTGAACGAGAGGAGTACCGAAAGAGCTGGAGCACAGCAACTTCACCACTGGGAGACAGACCTTTCAGGTAAGACTGGCCTGTCCACCTACTCCTTTCCTCAGTGATGATGCTTTAACACTTGCCCAATTTTCATTCTTTTCACAAGGTGTATGGTACTGTAATAAATCTCTTGCTGGTATGGTACTGATAAGTAGTTTTTAGCAATTGGTGAAGCTAGTAGAAAAGCAACAAGTGGAAAATCATTGCCATGATGTCATTATTTACTATACAATGCAATGCATAGCTTGTGTTTGACAAGATGTTGGTTAATGTAACCAACATGGATGTTGACTCAAACCCCAAGGCTGGGAAAAACTGTTCTGGACAATCTGTTTCAGTTCTCAAGACAATTATGGACAAATGATACTTGAAAGTAATGTTTGATATATTCAATTAAAATAGATAATATTTTTGCTGTGTTTTTTTGTAAGATCAATTTATTTGTATGCTGTATTTTGTACACCAGTATGGTTTGTATAGCTGTGACTCTGTGTTTCTGTATGTTGGTTTTGTCAACTAATACTTCTCTTTTGATTTGGACTAAGAACTTCCATTAAAGAGCGTAATTAACTTCTCTGATTATTCATCAGAATTCATCCTTTGGCATCATGATTTCAGCAAAATGTGCTAATAACTGTGTATGTTTTAGGCCTACATTAAACTACCTTGTATAATTCAATAGCAAACCCCACCCTGAAACCATAGAAGAAGAACTGAATGAAGCATCAGGACTGTGTGAAAAGGAGAAAGTGGGCTCCATGGCTCCTGAAGCAAGCTCCCTTAAAAATCAATTAGGTTTGAATCAAAGAGAAGAAAATTCCATAGACCAGTCTCCTTCATGTAGTGCAAAAGAAACATCAGCACCCAAGGGGAAAGATGAAGAAGAGATCAGAAAGTTAAGAAGACTCGAACAAGCTGGTATTAAGGTCATGTCAGCAGCCCAGCGCTATGGCAGGTTAGCCCAACGGTGTGGGAAATCGTGCACGCTTCACAATTTTGGGATTGGCTAAAGTGTGGGCTTCCTTGATCTGCTGTGATTTTACATCTCCTAACAAAAATTCAGTCTGCTAAGTATTCACAATTGCTCGTGAAGGTCTTGGTCTGAAAAAGCTTGTGATGTGGCATCTGTGGTTTGCAGTTGTATGATGCTAACTGCATTTGTATTGAGAAATTGTATTTTCTTACAGCGTAATGTAAACAGGCTCCAGGAAAACTACTACACAGACTGCTTGTCACCTTCCACTTAATGCTTTCTTGTATTAAATTCTTTATTTTTATTAAAATAAAAATATATAGAAATCTACATTAAAAATGCATAGTCTAGGTAAAAGTTTCAGAAATTTACATTACTTGTTGCTGCTGGGATGGTTTAGTTTACTGAACCACACTTTTTAGGTGATTGATATTTTTAGCTGCGTTAATAAATGATACATTTATTTTTAATGGCAGGAACTATAAAAGCACAGTGCTTGTTAACACATGTACCAGTTAAAGTATGGAGGCATAGTTCAGCAAGCATAATTTGACTGACTTTAGAATGGAATATATGTAGTTATTCACTTTTTACCTGTGTTTATTTTTGGATGTTGTTCAATTTGGATATTTCCTATTCTTTAACTTGAGAGCTGAATGATGGCTAGGTTCACAGCCCATGCCTTTCCATCATCTCAATCTCTTCTACTCATGGGGATGACCTGCAAAGTAGAGTTTTAGCTAACATTTCAGAAGATTAGACACTTATAAGTGGTCAAAATGGTTTGGCTAAAGGGTAAGTGCCCAAATGTCCTCCTGTCCAAAACATTTTGTTTTGGGTTGTGGGGTGAAATCCTAACAGTGAGTAGTTTAGCAGATGCTGGTCTACAGTCTGGGCTTTGAAATGTAGTATGAAGAAATGCAGCTCATATGTGGTAGTTTATTCATAGTACAGTGAAGCTTGTGTGCTGCCACATACAGATGTGCCATATGCAGGTGAAATAATCACAGAATATGTGCTGTCACATGTCCTCTTCTCAGGTCTACTTCACTGTTGTTGAGCTAAACCAGTGCTTGTGTCTAGTTGTGGGGTATTACTTTTGACAAAGCCCGGTACTAATGTTGAGGAGCTACTTGGCATGAATTTGTTCTTCAGTCTCACTTGGTGTGCTAGTCGATTGGGAATTCATGAACCAGTTGGATATTAGCATAATCATGTTCCAATTCCAAGGCTGCAGTATTAATGGTAGTAATGTAGTAATATGTAGTAAAATGCAGTAATTGCTTGTGTTTAGCAGTGCAGTGCATAACAAATATCTCTGTTTGCATTTGGAGGATACTCACCACACTGAGAGACCCTTTTGCAGCTCTGTGCCTGATCTGCTGTTTTGATGTCCACAAAGGAAGGATGTGTGAACAAATGTGTGGTTCTTCCCTTGAACAATCTGTTGTCCTGACAGGGCTTATGGACAAGGGAGGAGAAATAACAAGTAATTTTTCTTCCTTGCTCTCAGTGAAAGCAACTTGTGGAATTTGGCAGCTGGAAGAAGGAGGAGATGATAGTTTTCTGCCCCAGCTAAGGGTCAAAGAGGAGAGCTTTGTAATCCAAGCTTCACCGTAGTGAAGTAGGAGCCTGCTTCTGGGGACTGTAGGAAGACACAGCAGAAAAGGCACTGGGGGCAGTAAGGAAAATTCTTTGTATGTGAAAGTGGAAGAATAGTGGGTGAGGAGAAGGGAAGAATTTAGTAGTGACACTTTAGGATACAGGGGAGTGTTTAATCATATTTCTTAATGTCTTATTATTCTTCTCTGTTCTTTGAACATCTCCATTTTATCTCTCTTCTTGGCATCAAGTTCAATTTTCCATGCACTAATGGCACTCAGCAATTCTCAGTCCCTCTTTTTTCTGTATTCCGATTTTTTTTCTTTCGCCCCTTTTATTCCCTCATCTTTCTCTGATACCAGCATCTCTTTTTTTTCACCTGAGGTTGTCAGTTTTATTTTAGTTTCTTTGAGCTGTTTACAAGCTGTTTCCTCTCAGCTTATTGACCTCTGGAGGACACCCACTGTGACTTTTGAGTTCTACAAGGCATCTAATTGTTCCTAAAGCTTAAACTCAGTAGGGGACTTTTCTGAGTCCTGAACAGGAAGGGTTTGAACTTGTATGCAAATGTAGTTTTTGCTTGGAGTCTAAGTGTTTATCTCCATTGCTGTAGCATGTTCTAGGAAAGGGCACCTTCAGTTAGCTGAATTAGATGCTATACAAATGCATGCCAAAAAGCAATTCCCCTTCCCAAAAGAGTGGATTGTCTCTATTGCATGTTGTTTTATTGATATGTGGTCCTCCTTGCTTGCTTTTTGCCTGCACATCTGTCTCTTATTTACTGTATTGTATATGAAAGGTAAGGGTCACATTCATGGAGACACCCTAAAAAGAGGATAATTAAGTGTGTTGAAAGAGATGATGGAGAGGAGAATTTAAGAGAGAAATGTGAGCAAGCGTTTATGATATGTTTGTTGCAAAAGGAATATGGATTCTTACCTTGACAGAGCATAGGCATCCAAAACCCTTCCATTGTCCTGAAATGCAATATAAGGGTCCACAAGCCTGTGTGAGACCTTGCTTCAGGGAGTTCAAATGCCTGCAGTCACTTTGGAAGCACTTACTGTACCAGCATAGACATATTTACTGTTTCTGCAACAGCTGGGGCTGGGTGTGCAAGAGAAATTTGCAGCTAAATCTACTATTTAGAATCTTTGCTATCTATACCGTGGTAAACTGACCTTAAAAAAAACACTCTTGAGACCATCATAAACTGTTTCAGGAGACTCCAAAATGTCACAGCTAATATAAGTGAATGGAAAATATTCTCAACCTAGAAACTGATTACTGAAGTCTAGTTACATACTAAAAGCTGTAAGTTTCTCATTGCAATGACTCACAGTTGTACTTTTGAGTACCATAACTCAAAATTTCTTTGTTGCCAAAACCACTGCTGTCAGAAATGCTACATTTGATGCTCTCAAGCTTCAATAGCATTGGTGGGCATGAGACTTAAAAAAATCCAGTAGTTTTTTACGGAATAATCACTTGGTGAGCCAGCTGTTTCTGAAGCTGTTGTGAACACAAATGTTCATGAGGAAGAGAGACAGCAGTTCCCATTTGGAGTGCTATTGGCCAGGGTTGTTCTGTGGCCTTAAATGAAATCTTGATCCTTCAGAGAGATCTAAGGAAAAAGTTGCCTTTAGCTAATTTGAGACCATACTCTCCACATCACTGACTGGGGATCCTGTGTTTTGCAGCATAAGAAGGCAAAGGCAGCCAGTTTCATATGTCCTTTGAGCCTGAGCCAGGCTGGTCTGTCAGGGATGGTTTATGGCTTCCCCATAAGTTTCTCCAGAAACTTTGTGGAGCAGTACTTTGAAAGGGCAGCTGAGAACGTAAAATAAGTGGTGTATGTAGTGGGCTTGCAGGGATTTAAAATATTTTAAATGCTTTTTAAAAGCAGCTAATTATAGAACTCCTTATATTTAAAATAGTAGAGGAACTCGGAGAAACCCCTGAGCTATTTAGATTTCCTTTCTTAATGCCAGTCTGTTTAATCCTTTGTGATCCCCTCTATTTCGCTTTGTATAGCAAGGTGTGCTACATGAAAGAGCAAATGTCTACAAAAGTACTGCATGGAACAGTCCTTGCTGCCCAACTTCCTAAAATATCAGTACATACAATTAGGTTTTTAAATGGGAGAGTTGCCTAGCTCCTGCCATCTGTCTTTTCAGTTTGCCTAAGAGTATTGACCCTTACAAGTTAAAAGAAGCTTAATCTTTATGGGTACCAGCTGTCAAGTGTCTTTATTGTCGTAATCTTCAGTAACAGCAAGGCTGTGTTGATAGCAGTTGTGTTTCTGACAAAGTCAGGTGGCAATGTTTTCCAGCACGCCAGTATCGCTGGTGTACTGGTGCTATCATTGCAGCTACTGCATGTCAGCATTGGCATAGAGGGCTTATTCTGTGGGAAAGGAAAGGTTAATTAGGAAAAGAACCAATCATGGATGCATGTGAGAAGAAAGAAGTTAAGAATACTAGGGTAGACAGTCTCAGTAATTACTCAGGTGGGTTTTTTTTTTTTAGTAGACCTATTAAGAAAAATGCCAAATATCTGGTATTTCAGGACTCAGCAATATTTGCCAGGGATTAGGTATTTGCATCACATTTCTTCCTTTGTTCCAAGTGTTCAAGAAGTTTAATACTGCCAGTTATGGTACTACATTCACTGCATCTCATGTGCTAAAATTTGTTCTTACTGTTTCTTCCAGCTATAGCTAAAACAAGTAAAGGTCCAACATGCTGATTTTTTAATGTAAAGTCCTTGTGGATTTGCTACTTTTATACGATAAGTTTTATTTCCAGCTAGGCTTTGTGCAATCTAACAGCAGCTCGGAGCATTTTTGATTAACTGTGCTTGTTTTTTGACCTGGAGATGATTGCTGCACTGCCCTCTCCTCCCCTGGTGCATCAAGAGCTTTATTTAATTTTGCTCTGTGTCAGTAAAACTCCAATACGTGAAGACAACGGAAGAACCCCAGACATCATCCTTCGCAAGGACAATCCCTTCATGATACATTATCAAGGAAAGGATTCTGGTTCAGAAGATGAAGCAGCCAGCAGAGTTCCTGATTTAGAAAAGGATGACTTTGCCACCCGGAGAGCCAGAATGAATCAACCCAAACATATAGTTCCGTTTAACTCCTTTTTAGTTGGACCCTATACAAGTAAAGAGAAAGGTAAACTGGAGGATGTTAAAAAGCCATTGCAGATGGAAAAAAAGGAACATGCAAGGTGTGCATTCGTGGTCTTCTTCTTTCAATTATAATGCTTAATTTCACCATGGCATATTGCTGTATAGGCCTAAAGCTGTCTTGGCTACAAAAAAGCTTACAGGTTAAAGTAAATGCAAATGCTTTATCATAAAGTGAACCAAACTAATTTTTTGTTAGAGTATGAGGAGAAGTTTTAATTGGCCGTGAGTGTAAATAAGATAAAGGCAGGACACTTTTGTTATCTAAGATCATGAGACAGCTCATGAGCGTGAGTAGTAGAGAATAAACTTAGAAAATATGTTTTGCATCTCAGCTCTTTTTCTGATCACTTTCAGTGCACGTTTTTGGGTGCATTTCTTTCATCTCATGCTCTTTTAATACCCTGCATAAAACACGGACCAGATGAGTCTTTAGTTAAGGCACTGAATAGATATGCCTGCTATACTGCACTGAATTATGTTGCACATGGTCCTAATGTGTCTTACGCAGCGTTGGTTTGGGAAATGGATCATGGGTTACAAGGCTTCAGCCTAGAAAATCTCTTCTTTCTTCAGTTCAGTGATACAGATCTTTAAGAAGTTGCTGAACACAAATACCTGCTAGGTAGAGATCTTTTTCAGGAAACAAATATATTTGTTTTATTCGGGCACAGATGTGATTCTAGATAAAACCACTATATACTCATTATGGGGAACCTTGACTGTAACAACTGATATGTTCAGAAAACTTCTTTTAATATTTAGGAGCTCTTTTCAGTAATGTCAAATGTGCCATTCTGTTGCTGGGAATTTGATTATCTTAACATTTTCTAATGACTGCTTTGGCAGGACATCTGAGGAGCACCTAACCAAATTTTAATAGTCCAATGCTATTGACATGACTCTAAGATCAAAGAAATTCTGTAGTATGTTTGAGAGCAAAACTTGAATTCACTGTGTGAGTAATATTCAAATGAGATATTTGTGACTATTAAAGAGAAAGATTATTGCAGAAATGCTTAATACGGCAATAGCATAAAGATTTTTCTTACTTGAGCTGGGAATAGAAGTTCACGTGAAGAAGTGGTCTCAGTAGTGCGTGAGTGGGGTAGCATAGCTGAGAGGTTTGAACTTCAAATGATTCATTCCATGTTTACTTCCTAAAATTAATGTGAAACTAATATTATGAATTCAGTTTTATCTTCTTGAGCTCTGAACGTCTTCTTTTGACACTGATTTATAATTGCTTCCCCAAAATATCTTTCCTTGCTGAACTTGAATGTACATTAAATTAGAAGAAGACGGGTGCACATGACATCAGTAAGGCAAATAGTTACAAGCAAAGAGAACCCACTTCTGCAAAATGAGAAGACTGAGTCAGAGGAGGAACAACAGGTGAAAGAGCCTGATAATGAGAGAGATGATTTGGCGAAATGGAAATCTCAAAGCATCCTTCCTCAGCTGCAAGAAGATGTGATTTTTGTCAATGCCTCTATAACAAAAGCTGATCTGGAGACCTGGAAAAGATTGAAACTTTCAGGAGAGCCCAGGTATGGTTTCTGCTTGTGGACAGGATTGGCACCCTGGGAAGCATGTTTAGTTTGCCACAATCTACTGTGTGTGCTTGTGATTTTAAACTTGAAGAATGCCTTGTCAACAACCAGTCCTTACCTATTTCAGTTTTCAGGAGGAGTCCAAAAATCTCTACAGAGATGCTGTCTATCATGAAATGAAAGTGTGTCCATCATTTAGAGCACTATAGTAGTTTCACGGTCACTTTTCTTGTGGACACTCTTAATACAATATCAGAAAGGTGCCTCTTGTGGCTGAATTTGCTTTGAAACTGCTTGAAGCTGAACAGCACAAAGTTCCAAGTGGTACCTCTAATACAGTAGCAACTACGTTGCTCCTTACCAAGCTGTCTTCAGGACTTGGGGTGTTTTATACCTTGGGAGTATTACCTGAGAATCAGCATCTTTGCATTGATATCTCTATACTATTTTGAGACCTGAGCTGATACATCAGCATAGCGGTGCACTCCAGTGCTGTGTGAATACACCAGCACTGTTTCTCACTGCAGCAGGGCTTTCAGGAGCCTCACTGTATGGTATTTGTATGCTCTTCTTGTTAACAAAACCTCTACAAAGGGATCCAGTATAAAGCAGTTATTCTACGTTGTTTCCCTATGGAGATAGACTATAATGTAGGCAGGTGATTTGTGACTCCAGCAGGAAAGGATAACAACTCCTAGCCTTCCTGTTTAGGTGCATGCCATTTTGCAATTAAAGATGGCTGTCTGTTCTGGCATTCTTCTAACAATGTGGTTATTGTATGTAGTTTTAGCTCTAATAAATCAAAACTCAATCATTCTTTCATCCTAAAGATATTAGTAGTCTCTCCATTACTTTTGAGGTGATTTATTAAAATCAGGATTCAGTCTGCTTGGTTTAGGGTACGTGAATTGCCCTTGCTAGTGCTCTCATGCCACTGTAGCTCCCTCATGCCAAAGTGAGTTCTAGTGCCATACAGTTACATATAGTGCATGGCCTGGGTCTGTGTGAGCAGATAAGGAAACTGTGGCTTTGTTAGGGTGAACAGCTGAATTTGGAACGGGCCATGTGCTGCATTCCTTGCCCTTAGGAAGTTCTTCCATGGATGTGCTCCCAGAGTTTTCCCCACAGGTCTGCAGCATCTTTGGATTTTATGTGTCATTTGGGACTCAGTATGCCACAGCTGTTTATACCTGTGTCCTTGACTTTTAAAATAAAACCCCTTCAAAACCTTAGGAGCATTTAATTTGTTTTATTCTGAGGGTCTCATGTTGGGGGCATTCTTTTATTCCTCATTATGACCAGTGAAGAAGATTTCAAAGGTTCCAGCAACACTCTGCCACCAACTGATACCACAGTGAAAGCAGTAGCCCATGATGATTTTGCTGTCCGCAAAACCAGAGCAAACAAAAAGGCTGGTAGCCCCAAGCAGAAGTTTGTGCATTTTGGGCCTGTAACTGAGATTGATCAACAGAAATGGGACAAGCTCGTTATTGGCAGAGCTTCATCCAAGAGTGGAACAGAAGAGGAAAGCAAGAAAGACAGTGTGGAGAGTCACTCTGGTGTTGAAAGCTCTCCTCCAACCAGTGTTGTCAGTCTTGGGTTTGCTGAACACAGCAGTGAAGTATCTGAGCCAGAAAATGAGTCCAGGTATTTGGTGTGGCTTAGGAACTGCTACTGAGCTGTAAATGAGACCTGTTCTTGCCAGATGCTGATCTGCATGGGAGTGCACTGCAGCATAAACCTAAGAGCTGTTTACGTGCACGGCCTTGTTCAGAAGACATCTGATGTCTTCACAGTATCTTAACATGTTTAGGATTGTGCAAAACGCTGCACACAGGTCTTCTGAGCACTTGCTCAAAATTTCTGATGGGCAGTGAAGTCAATGATGTCTCAGAGGGTGAGCTATTGTTCATGGTTTTTCTGCCGCTTGAATTCCAGCAACTTTGCCCTGCCTGCTTTCAGCACATTAGGAATTTGTCATTCAGCTTTCTGGCCTTACTGATCTTCAAAAAATGCTTTTTTCAAACCTAATGGATTTACTTTCTTTTTGAAGATGGTGTACTGCTGCTCTGTGTTTCTGGCATTTATCTAGAGAAGAATTATCTGGGTCGTTAACACATTAACAGATCTTTCTTTGGCATTTCTTTAATCACTTAGTCTGTGGCTGCAGTAAGAATTTTTAATGAATGCTTTTAGTAAGCCATTCATTCAGCTAAGTTTGTGTGTTTATAAAACATTTGCAAACTGAGTTAGACGACTCATTTTCTTACCTTTCATTTGACCTGAGAATGTTTTGTCTGTCTCACCCTTCCTCTCATTCTCATCACTAGTGAGGGAGTAGTCAAGTCAGGTACAGATGACTCTTGCAGGAGAATTCCATCACCTGTACCGGCTTCTGATGTCATCTCTGAGAAACAAAGCCCATGGAGCTTGAGCAAAGAGCAAGAAAACACCAAGGAAGAATGTGACAGGAATTTACCAGATATTGAGAGAGATGATATGTTGGTTAGAAGGATGGGAACTTTTCCGAGGCGTACCACTAGCTCCATTCCCATACATTGTCCTCCCCTGTCAGTAGCTCCTCATCAGCTGCAGCAGCAGCAAGAGGAGGCTGTAGCTCGTGAGAAGGATTTGAAGACTCTGCAGGAAGGAGAAAGGTCAGAGAACAGAAGCAGATCCCTCTGAGCCTGGTTTGTGTGTGGTGTTAGCTTGGATCAGTCAGCAATGTTGTCCCATTTTTCACATGGGCTTTAAAGCTGTGTTTTACTCATTCATCATGGCATGTGTTCTGTTTTGTAAAATTACTTACAAGAATGTATCCTATGAACAAAAAACAGCCTGTTTTCTTTCATAATATTTAAGTACTTCAGTTGTTAATTGCTGTTCAGCATGAAAATAGTCTTTCATCTTTTGGGGGGGATTTCTTTTGCAAACCATGGTGCTTTGTCTAGATTTTTATGCCAGCTTCCAAGTGAATAATTTGTCACATAGATTTGTATGCAATTCCCAGCTTCCTTCGAATTACCTACATAAGTGTGGGGTTCAACATATTTTCCTCTTACTCCCCGTGCTGTGGCTAAAGATGCCTAGTTTGCCTAGTTGTCCATCACTCTGAACTTTGTTTTGAGTAACAGTACCTCCCATTGCCTGAGCAGCCACTTGCTGTACAAGTGAGCATTTTCATGGAACAGTGTCACTTGTCTCTCTGAGCAGTACTGTCACAAGAGAAGAGAGCCAAGAACAGCTTGAAATCCCTCAGCTGCAGAGTGATGGAACAGAAAACAACATGAAATTTCCAGACCCACAAAGAGATGACATGTTAGCCAGAAGAACTGGAGCTTTTCTTAAACAGCCTGGGCCCAGTGTTAAGCAGTTCCTTCCCATGCCATTTTCAAAGCAGCAGAATAAGCAGGGCACAGCTACAGAACTTGAAAAGAAAACCACGAGGTAAGAAAGTTTTTCTCTGTGCCTTTTAGCTAGCCCTGTGGGCTGTTTGTCAAGATCTCTTTATCAGGAAGATTTCTTGTGGCCCAGTAGTGGCTTTTTTCATGCTTGTTCTCTGTTCTGTGCTGATTCTTTCCACTCAGTAGAAGGCAATAGAAGGTTTCTGGCCCTTTTCATAGAGCCATGTAGAGACTCAGACCAGAGCTCCACCAGATGCAAAATTCTAACAGCATGTGAAAACAGATCTATGTAGCAATTACATTTGCATTACATTTTCAGAGGTTTCTGGTTAAATATGGGGTAGTCATTACAAATGCTTCCAGCTAGAAATGGATATGCTGGATGTAGAGGATTAGATGATTTTCTATGGCTTAATTAGTGCTAGTGACTTCCTAACAGGAAATCTAGAGATCCCGAGATTCTTTCTGATAATGCTCAATGTCTTTCTAAGCACCTTTGTTCAGATGTTTGAGGCTGTGTGAATGTTGAGGCCTTTGAACAGAGTAATCATTTGGTGGTTGAGCCACATGCAAGCAAGAGTGGAAAGGTTCTTACTCATCAGCCTCTTCAGAGTACATGAGGAGAAGGATATGCATGCGCCTGTACAGACATAGATGAAAAACTTGCTTACAGCTCAGCCAGGAGAAAACAAACCTGTCATCTACAATAGAATTCAACAGTGGCTTAGTGTTGAAAAGACCTTAAGTTTAGTATCTTCGTTAAATTATGGACTTAATACTTTAATTTTCAGTGGTGTCCCGGACAATTTATTTTCTGACTTAAAAGAATGGTACAAGCGTTTGACTCTTAAAATAATGGTTTTTGCTCCTGCCTCACTTAGCTTGTCATCTGTCAGCTATTTGGGTTTGTAGGGGTTGTTTTTTGTTAACTTATAGTTATGCTTTTCATTATGTATATGTGATTTTTGAAATGTTGCTTAATACATCCCTTTGCACTACTGCCTTTGGCTCACTCAGGCCTGAAAAATGTCCACAAGTCTACACTAATAGTTCTGGAAAACCTGCAATAGAACCACCGGAAGAACAGCAGCAAGGGCAGGAGAAGGACAGTCTCCCACCGGCAGGACAAGATGAGATTATTAGTACTGCCCAAGTGGGTGAAGATGGTCACAATGAAGTCCACCTTGGTCAAACATCTAAGCTTCAGGAGGTTCCTGAGGAAAACAAAATGGAAACACTTTCATCCAAGGATGAGCATCTGCAAACGTGAGCTTTCTGGTGTGAATCACGCAGCTTGTAGACCCCTGTGTGCACACTTCAGAGTTCAGATTGTGCATTGCCTGGTGTGTTTTCAATCCAGACTAAAACACTGTGTGTCAGTAATACACATTTTAGAAACAAAAAGAATAGTAGTGTAATGCATTTTATTTTGATTCTTTAAAAATATTTAATTGAAAGCTAAGTGAAAGGAATATCTGATTACAGTATATGTGTTGAATTGCAAGAAAAGTTTATGAAGAGGAGAGGCTAAAATGGACTCTGCTCATTGAGAGATGTTTGTTCTATTTCTCCCATGATTAGACATGTCATAGTATTGACTTTTGCACTTGATACTCCTTTATGATAAATCCCAGATATAAATATGTGGTTTGCATAGCTCTAAACAAGACCATCATTTTAGTGAATGTCGCGGGTTTGTGTATTACCGGTAACTTTTTTCAGCTATACTCCCCCGCTCTGAGGAAAGAAAACCAAAACCAACTAACAAAAAAACCCGAAAAACAACAACAACAAAAAAAATCCCCAAACACAAAAACAAGACCTATGAAAAGAAAAAGGAAATCCTGTGGCTCACTTTCTGACTATAATATTTGTCTCTTTCGTGCTTCAGAAATAGTGGTACTAAGCACTGCTGTGGAATGTAACTGTTAAGTTTTGTCTCTGTTCATTGCATGTATGGCACAATGTAAATGCTAAGACATTGTCTATTTTCAGTAATTATTTTCTACACACATTTTAGGTATACTTCAGCAGATTTTTGTAATGTGGGGCACAAGTATGTTTAAGTATGTTTAAGAAGGGATGGGTGGTGTTCTTATGTAGTTTGACCTCACGGAGATCAGGTAAGTCTTGTTTGATGAATACATAATCCCTGAACAGTATGGTTCTATTTTGGTCAGCTTTACTAGTACAAGTGACAGTTGCACAAATTGTATGGGTCCAGTTGCAATTACTACTTAATGTATTTATCCACAACCTAATTTTATATTTGGTCTTGTAGATTCGGCCCCAGAACTGCTGTGTCTGATGACGCAGAGTAAGTTGTCTTGTGTTCACAAGATTCTGTTTTAAACAACTTACACTGCATGCTTTCCCATCTTTCTACTAATTTAAAATGCAGTTGATGCATCATTATTATTTTGCAGTGTTTTGGCAAATAAATTTTTCAGACAGCACTGAAAAATGGAATGCAATATGGCTTACATTGCAGTTAAAAATAATTTCTGTATAAAAGCCCATAAAAACTAAGCGTAATACTAATGTCCAGCTGTTGCTTAAAGTATTGTTTCCTCTTTTTTTCTTTTATTTTGTCTTGGTTTTCTTCTGAATTTCCATTGCCTCTAATCAGCTACAGGTAAAGAGAGCTGGGTTGAATCTGGGTGTTGAAGAGAAAAATGAAGTATAAGGAGGAACAGGAAGAAATAAAGAAATTCCAAAACAAAATAATGTCATTGTGATCTTCAGAATAATTACCATGAAAATACATCTTTAGCTGAGCCTTTATTCTCCTTTAAAAACTTTGAAATCAATCCCCTCCAGGTTAGGTTTAATTTAATAATGTACTAAATTTCAATTTTTAATCTCTTCACCTCAATGCTTTACTTTTCATAGAAGGAGTGGAACTGTCATTTATTACACTCAAAAATTTTAATTGTTCATGTATGCATACAAACTTCAGTGCAGAATAGTATGCAATGTCATTTAGAAAACTCTTTGGAAGTATTAGCTATTTCGAAGATAAATAGTTGGGAACTACCCACGTAATAATACCCTTAATATCCTTCTGTTCACAGAAATGCACATGACCTTCTCTGCCTCCCAGATTAAATCCCAAAATAGAAACAGTATGGAGAGTTGTGGGGGTTTTATAATGAGTATACACAGAGACTCATATGCAATTTTTCACCCTTTCCTCTAACAATAAAGCTTAGACTCATGGACTGAGTGTTCTTTACAAGTTCTGTAATACCTTTATGCTGAGCAGAGCCTGTGTCCTCTGACTACAGAGTAAACATGATCATTTTCAAGCAGCAGGAATCTGTCCAGTCAAATGAAGGGGTGAAATAAAAAGAGCAACGTAACACAGAAGTGCTATACTTAACAATGGGGACATTCCTGCCATTTCAGAAAGTCTACATATAGGATTGATTTTTTCATCTTTGGATGTCTGTATTAAATGCAAACATGAGAGAAGGTACATGGAGATGCCTTCAAAGAGGTGTTGCAATGGGCTTGGTGGTATAACGTGAGAGTAGCAAAGATCAATAAATCATATTGCTTATGGATTCTGATTTTGTTTTAAAAGGCAAAACAATTAATGTTCAAACCTCATTGTCATCCTTTCCAGATGTGCCACAGTTTACAGAGCAACTATTTTCCTGAACTGTCTTTTAAGTTCTTATAAAAGTAAGATTGTGTTTTTCCTTCTGGAGAAAAAGTATTTATGAAAACTCTAATAAAACTTGGCTCTCAAGTAGGAAAAATAAATTGAACTGACATTTAAAATACTTCCAAAATATTTGTCACATCTCCATTGAAAACTGTAACTTGCATTCAGTCTTAGACTAGATGTTCTTTATTCCAGCAGCAAAACTAGGAACCCTTTTATTAGACTGACAAAGTTCCCGTGGCTGAGTAGGGGAAAACTAGATAGTGTCGTCAGTCCTGGTCTGGATCAGGGTCCAGAAAAGGGAATACTTAGTGTGTTGCTGCTGATCAGGCCCATTCCCATCTCCTGAAGAGAGAGAGTTCTGGTGGTACCGTGATAGTCCAGTGTGAGTTTAGGTTCATAGTGAGCTGAGATTTTTGAGTATTTCTTTACTAGAATCTGATTCTTGAGCCAGTCTGTCCCTTTTAATATTTTGTTGGGGTTTCTTAAGTCTTAGTATGACTGTAAAATGGTAATGCAGCCACATAATAAATGCCTTACGTAAGGATTGTTAACGTATTCTCATAAAAAGCTTTTTACCTTATCTCTCACTTTTAAATTAATTAATCTAAACACTGAAGTCCTTGAGAACTTTTTTTAATCCAAAATTTATTTAGACCTGTTAAAAAAAAGAAATTGCTGCATGATATCGCTGACAAGAATAACTGTGATTTGTGATAATAAAGCAGTGTAACTTTAAAATCCCAACATCCCAAATACACTGTTGGTCTGCACAGTGCTTTTTCCCATAGAATTGTTAGAACAGCAAGTCTGGTGCACTGGTCAGCAGAAAGGCCCTCTTGCTTCAGGACAGAGTTTATATACAATCTCCAGGGCTGTGCTAATGGCAGAAAGTTAATGAACTTGAATTTGGTGCAGTTAAATATTCCCTGTCTACTTGTGTGCTGTGTGTCTGCTGGCCCAGCATGTGGTTGAAGGAAGGAGTAAATCTGGTTCTGTTCGTGGAGGTGTTAGTGATTGTCTGGAACCATTTGTAGATTACACAAAACAGAAATAGGATGAAATTATGTGGGACTCATAGTGAAAAGTGTCTTTTGATAGAAGCTCAGAGTTTTGGCCTCTTTGATTCTTTTCTAAGAATGAACTTGTCAGGCAGAGAAGATGATGTAGACCTTTCAGTTGGCCTTGTCCATGTACCCAGGAAAGGTTTTTCTCCTTAATGATTACTACATTCTGGTCAGAGCAGAGCACAGCGCTTTGAGATGGGACTCCTTCAGATTGCTGTCTTGGGAAGATACTGTTGTGGAATAACATGTTGCTGCAGAGTTGATGTTTGAACCTACCCAGTTGCTTATCCATGACAATGAAGGCCCAGCAGCAGGAGATGACAGCTGGAGTAGGAGGTGCATCTGGGGTTGTAGTGTATAGTTTGACTCCTGACCAAGGCTAAAGCCTTTTCCAGAGGACCTTTTTTACTGCATTGTTAATAGTCATAAAAGCTGTTGCTGTCTTTGTGCACGCTCTGAGACCTGCATGAATTCAGGGAACATACATTAGACTTACATTAGGAAATCCAGGTACTCCTGCTAGAAAGGCAAGATTCTTCCATCCCAAATGGCAGAGAGTGAGTGCTCATGCACTCTACTAGGACCAGTCACCACCATTTCAGGTCTTACATTTTCTCCTACTGCATGTGAATGAAAAATTATTTGACATGAGGAAAGAGTACAAGAGAGGACTTACACAACCAGTTTGACCCAGAAGGCACAAGGTGGCAAATACTGAACAAGAAAGGCTTTCTTGGTGTGAGTTTCAAAAGCTCTTAGACTGGAATAAACCCTATAAGAGTGACTTCATTGCAAGTTATGCATCTCCCAACCTACCTCACCAGTCTGCCAAATATGGCTGATATTTAAGTTTTAAAAAACAACACTTGCCATCTCTTTTGATTCTTTTATTTTGGAGTTCAATCCAATCCTGAACAATGCGACTGCTAAACTACCCACAGAAAAACCCAAATTAGTGTACCCTTCAGCACTCTGTTTAAGGGGTGAAGCACAGTATTATGTTAACGTCACTGTTTATGCTTAAAGGCAATAGGATGTTTATTCTGTCCTTCATTTCTGAGTAAATACCTACTTAGCAAGATGGAATCTGTGCATGTCCTTTTCCATACACTGTCCAGACCTTTCAAGTTTTTCCTTGAGAGTGGCATTCCCGTCTTTGCTTGCCTGAATACAAATGCTGGCTCATAAATATATGCACGGCTTTCCGTGACTATTCACTTTGATTACTGCAGACACAGTTGCCCACGATTTTATCTTCATTGGGTGCTTCTCCTGCTAGTTGGCTCATTGGCTCACCTAAAGCTGCAGGTGATCATTTGAAGACTGCTGTGAAATCACTTCATGTGGAACTGCATGGCTTTCTTTTAAGTTTTTTTTTGCTTTGAATGGCACAACTGAGGTCATGTTTTACTAATAATAGGTAGCAGAGGTGGAGTAGTAAGCATGTTATCTTTGTGTGAAGATCTTTATATAATATAAAGGGATGTATAATATCAAACCATAACCTTTTTTTTCCTTTAACTCTCCAAAGGTCAGAGACATAAATAGAAAAAAATTTTTTTTTGTCCTGGATGTCATCTTTTCCTTGTTAGGTTAGCTGTATTAATAAGTTGGTGCTGGTAGCATTGGATTTCTTCAAGGAAGGGAGGGGAGGACAGGGGAGGGGAGGAAGTACCATGCAGTTTGAACTGAGCATACTTCTCTGGGCAGGCTCCCCCTGGTTTTGTAGCAATAGCATTTAGCTGGCCACGCTGCCCCTGATATACTTCTCAAGCCGTCTTTTACCCTGAAATGGAAACCTTCGTCTGCGGTGTTAATTGGAGCGATCTTGAAAACCCATTGGGCACAAATCTTCAGAAAGTAAAATGTTCTGAATGATAGAATGATTTTAATAAGAGCTGCTGATGGAAGTGTAAAGTTAGTAGTGCTTCTTAGTGAGAGACAAAGTTGCGGTCAACTAACAAAATCGAAAGTCGAGGAGTGTAATGCCTGAAGTACTGTGTGGGAGCCATAGGGATGATGAAGAGCCCTTCTAGGGAACTGCTGCTTTTGGGAGCTTTGTAACGGAGCAGGTGTCTGATTCTGCTGTAGCACCCTCATGTGGCTTCAGCTCTTACAAGCCGAAGGAACATAAGCCTCTAAATAAGACTGGGCTTGTTGTTATTTTCCCCTTGTTTAGGAGTGTGAGTATGTTTGACATGAGATGTGAAGAAGAAGCTGTGGCTCAGCCTCATAGCAAAGCTCGCCATGAGAAGCTGCAGAACATACACAACCAGCTGAAAGAGGACGAGACCAGATGGCAAGATGTGAGTATACGACATTGTCTGCAATGCTGGCAGGCACTGAGGCCAGCCAGCTAGGCAAAAACAGGACAACCTGCTAAATCTGCAGTTGCTGTCAAGTGCTTAAAATAATCTGGAGAGCTTTTTTTTCCTCAGTGGATTTTTGCTAAAAGAATAGAAGTTCATAATTTGATGTAAATCAAAGAATACAAGATCTTCCAGTCCCTCTGCCTGTTCACCAGGTATTGTGCTTTTTTAAAAAAATATAAAGAAACTGTGATTAGGTAAAAAAATGGAAGAAGAAAAACTTCTAGCTGCTGACTTCTCTAACTTTTCTAAGTAGTCAATGTCCGAAGTGACAAAATACAAGACTAAGTAGGACAGGGAATAAATGGGTTGGACTTGTCTTTAATAAATTTGTATAGATACAGAAAATGTTAATGTTTTCCATCTTGTCCAAGCAAACAAATGGCATTTCATGTTAGCTACACCCTGCTTGCTTTACAAGGCCTTTCCAAACCCTCTTTCCTTGATATGTTTTGTTAAGCTGTCCAGGCATTTGGCATTGTCTGCAGCAAATTAGCAAGGACAGAAAAACCTGATATGCAGGTAAGTTAGTATCAGGAGTTTTAGTTGAAATTCAGTTCATTCCTAAAGGCTGATTTTAAATGAGGAATTTGGGGCATTTTTTTAGTTTAAAAAACCCCAAAACACAGTAAAACACATCTCTTCAAGTATGGTAGTTTCTCATTACAAGGAAAGCTTCTGTGAAACACCTGAGAGAGGTTTTTGGTAGAAAATTCAAGGAAAAGTAAAAAAAAAATTGTATATACAGATAATAAGTGACTTTTTTTAGTAGAACAATGAAGGACTTGAAAGGTCTTTATGTGTAGGAAGCCATAATTTCCCAGCAGAGATAAGAGTAAATCCAAAGGCATTCAAGAAGTTTGAGAACTCTCTGCTGTTGAATTGAAAATCCTCGGAGCTAAAGTTCCTACATTTTCCAGGCCCTCAGCACCTTCTACCATGAACTAAAAGTTCTGAAGAGGTACTGAAAATGCCTTTATTGGAATGTCCTTGGCATTCTGAGGGCTTTATAGAGACATATTTCATGAGCTAATATTTTTATATGCCCATGCTGTAAATTTGCCAACAATTAACAGTTTCATTGCTATTTTTAATTACTGTTATTCTAAAGCATCAGAACTGGAAAAGATAAACATGTCTGTTTTTTAATTATGAAAAGAGGAGGAGGGCTTATGTTAGAAAATTTGCTAATAAAAAACTAATTTCCAGACAATAGGCAATAGTGAAAGTAGTTGAATAAAGAAATGCTTTGGTACTTCAATGAGGATAATTAGTAGCTGAGGAAAATGAAAGGCCTATGCTTCATGAAGGGCATTATAAACTGATATATGTAGGTCATGTGAAGAAGTACTTTAATGAGCATTCCCTTAAGTGTAACATCAATAATTTGTGGTTTTAAGCTAAATTAAAAGTGACAAGGTTTTTTCCTGATTTTAATAAAATAAGTTATGCTTGCAGTACCTTCTGCTGTTTACCAATAAAAATGCAATTAAAATATTTGGGAAACCATGTAATTAATGCAATACCCTTTGAATTGAGTATGTGTTATGAATATCTGGGTTTTATTAAAACCAAAGTTTGTTAGAGTGTATGAAATATAATCTGTATACTAATCTCCTGATGTTGAAAAGTTAATGACAGATGTTCCCTTATAGTTTCCTAGGAAGTTATTTTCTTTGCAGAAATTCTGTAGTGGTTACTTTTTACATGTAAAATTTTGTTCCTTTACTAGTTGGCTGCAAAGAAATTTTACAGTTAGGAAACTTCTTTACTATAATACTTGTACTGCGAAAAAGATCTTGCTTCTGTATCCTCCAGGATTTTTGAATTCATAAAGGATACAAGACAACACAGGGGCCCGTAACAGGTACCTCCTGTGACTCTCTGGTTTAGTGTCAGGCTAGTTTTTCAGGACAGGCAGAGAACCAGATTCAGTCAACCTTCTGCGCAATTTCAGACAGGCAGATTCCAAAAAAACTGAGATTGTTACTTCAGCAAGGACGTCTCTGTATAGCTGGATACAAGCCATAGGCTTTTTGCTCAGTGATCTCTCACACCAGCCAGGTATGAGCCATGTCACTCCCTAACCCCTCTTGCTCACATCTGGATCCAAAATACTGCAGGGTGGCCGTGATGAAGAATTTATATTTGGATGCTGCACTGGATTTTTCTGTCAAAAAAAACCCAACATCATGGGTCAACCATACTTGCATATAGCTGACTGATAGCATGGGCAAAGTATGGAACTATCAGCTCTCCAAGGCAAACTATCAGTGCAGCTGTAGCTCATGGTGAAACAACATCTGTTCTTCCAATGAACCCTTGCTTCCCATATATCTGATTATTCAAATTCTTCACCAAACATAATTTTTTTACTTAATCTTTCTGGGGAATTGGATTTTCTCCCTAGTGTTGGCCCAAGTGAAAATGAGTATCCTGACTGGTCCTTTCAGGCCAAATTTCCTGCCAAAAGGAAAGTAAGCAGTGAAGCTATGAAATCCTTACTATATCTCACTGTTAGCAGAAAATTCAGTCAGGGAACATCTTCATTTATGGCATGATCTCCTTTTGTCATTGAAATAAACAATGCTGCCTGCAGGTGATGGGAGCCTAGTCCACAGGCAAGAACAAGCATTGCAACCAGCTGGTTGGGTTCATTGTTGTCTGTGGCCACTTTTTAGTTATTTGCAACTCTGCATTCAGGTGCCTTCCTTCTCTCACAGGACCTGGCTCGGTGGAAGAGTCGTCGAAGGAGCGCTTCACAGGATTTGATAAAGAAGGAAGCTGAGAGAAAGAAAATGGAGAGGTTATTGGCTGGAGACGGAACGAATGAGCGCAGAAAAAGCATCAAAACCTACCGAGAAATTGTGGAGGAGAAGTACGTTGTTTTCCTGGAGTGTAGTCTGAAAATGCTGTGTGCTCCATAGCTGATAAGTAACTGTGGGCAGCCATGCCTGCAAGCCTGAGTGAAGGAGAGGGCAGGATGCTGATGGAGCAGAGGAAATGGGTGTGATTTCCAGTGCTAATGTGATGGTCTCTCTTGTGTTGTCTTCCTTGCAGAGAGAGGAGGGAGCGGGAGCTTCATGAGGCATACAAGAATGCAAAGACACAGGAGGAGGCTGAGAGCATCCTCCAGCAGTACATCGAAAGATTCACTATCAGTGAAGCTGTCCTTGAGCGTTTGCAGATGCCAAAAATTCTGGAAAGAAGCCATTCAGTGGAACCAAATTCCCCACTGAAAGACCCAAATCCTCTGAGATATTTAAGGCAACAGTCACTTCCTGCTCCAAAATTCACTGCCACGATTGAAGCAACCATTGTTCCCACCACTGAACTAGAGCCCAGCAGTTCAACAGGACGCACATCTCCCAGCAAAAGTGTCTCCAAGGCTGTGCCTATGCTGACACCCAAGCCTTACTCACAACCCAAAAATACACAGGAAGTTTTAAAGAACTTTAAGGTAGGATACATCACGTGCCCCAAAGTCAATCAGGAGGCAAAGAGATCTCGATTAGATCATCTGAACATATGTTTAATGCAATCATATAGAAAATGGTGGCAGCATTCTGATGTTATAAAATTCAGCTTCATGCTCTGTGCTGCTCGGGTTAATGGTTTCTTCATGGTTACCAGTCTTCTTAGAAACTTGACCTCTTCAGACTGAAATGTTTGCACTGGTCATTTTTCCTCAGGCTAAATTTGTTTGGGGAAAGGGGGAATTTACGAAAAAAGCAAGGCATTTCCTCAGAAAGTTTTAGAAAAGAGTATGTGGTCATGTTTTATGCTTTTAAACAAAATGGAAGGTGCAGGGAGTGTGGAGGCCCTGGCTTTTGAAGCAAGACCTGAACTGACTTTTGCATCAGGGGTCTGATTTTTGCCACACCCAAACAAGTGTGTCCCTACTCCTTCAGAGTCAAGAGCCAACTTGCCAAAAGATATTCTCTGTCTTAAACATCACCGGGGATGAATGGGGAAAACTACTTCACGGGCATAAAGAGAGGGTTTAGGTTGTGCATGGAGGTTTAGGGAAACAGGTTGGTACTGGGGTAGCAGAGTAACTGGAGATTGATGATGAGAGAGGGAGAGTGGCTGCATTGGATTGCAAGAACTGTGCAAAGATTATGGGAGTAAAAGAAGAGAACTTGGATGAAAGCAGGGCTGCTGGGAATAAGGGTGAGATTTGTGGGAGAAGAGGATAGAAGAAGAATAGGAGAGAATATTCTGAAACCAGAATATGAAATGTGAGGAGTGTATCTTTTGATTGGGTGGTTGTGGAGAATGGGAGTAAGATACTGAACCAACGATGGAAACAGCAAAGAACTGGGATGTGTTAAAAAGAACACATCAGACCAGAATAAGCGAAGTTTGAAAACATCTGCTGTTCACAGTGCCTGTACCAAAACTGGAGCTTACCCAAGTCTCATTGTAGTTACGTTTTGAGGAGTGTGAAGCCTACTGGCATGCGTGCCCCCAGCCTCTAGAGTTTGGGTTCCCTTCTGTCTGCCATTGCTCATAGCGGCAATTCAAGAGTCCCTGAAGCCCTGCTGATATCCCAGTAGCACTGCTACCATGTATATTCAGGTTGTTTACTTTTTAAAAAATAAGTCAGCTTTTTATAGCTAGTGAAAAAAGTATGTTGTGATGTATAATTTATTGAAGTCTGTCCCAGCTTTGTGGAAACCACACCCCACCATGTTTCCTAGTTGAAATGTGAAACTGATAATTCCTGTTTTTCCTATACCTCGGTTGGTATGCCCCCAGAATTTACCTTTTAGACATCAGTTAGTCGTGAATCTTTGGTTTGTTTCTTATCCCTGACACTTTTCAGCAGAGGACCAAGATATGTCTGTGTATTACCATAACGTTATTGCATATATAATTCACATATGTGGGAAAAAACTAACCCATGAAGGCTCCTACCCCCCACAAGCCACCACAAAAAAATCTGTCTGAATCTTGTTCACATGATGTGAAAAAATGTGATTTGTCCCAGTAGGAATCATTCCTTAGCACATGTAGCTGTAGCATTATTTTCCCTTGAAACACCAGTCTGTCGATGATTCTTGGCCCTGGTGACAATGTGTCGACTTCCTCCAGATCAGAAGGAAAGAAGTATGTTTGTTTAACTCTGCAGCCAGGGCATCTGTCCTGCTCATTCAAACATTTGGTTTTCCTCCTTAATATAAATAGAGAAATGTCTTAGTCTAAACAGAGACACTGAAATGGATGGTGCGGCCTGCCAGTGTTTTCCTGGCCTTTTTATTTTTGAGATCTTTCATAACCTGCCTCTCTAGTAGATAATCCAGAACACAGTCCCAGAAGACTTGGGGCTCAGTGCCTGCTCACACTAAACCCTGAGAGAGGTACTGTGTTAAGTGGATGAGGTCAGTGTAGAGAGGGAGGGGATATTTTCATCTGAAAACAGTGGTGGAGCTGATTGTGCAAGGGCTAATTGCCTTCACCTTCCTGCACATCTGGCAGAGCTAAGGATGCCCAGCAGCTCAGAGATGGCCTCTTAGTTAATCATGCTCATAAAGAAGAGGCCTCTGGATGCATGTGTAGGAGAAGTCAACGGGAGGAGTTTGTCCTCAGCTTGGTACTGATGGTATATACTAAGTTGGAGTGCCACTCTTGAGGTATCCAAGCTGTTCACTCAATAAGTAAGGAAGGATCTCTGTGCACAGAGCAGCAAAGCCCTCCTTAGTCCTCACCCCTGCTGACAAGCCTATAAACATCTGTGCTGTAGCCAGGCAGGAGCATTGTGATGGTACTGAGACCTGGTCCTCTCCTGGTTTCTCTCCACCTGGGCCCTCTTACGGTGAATGGCCAGTGAGTTCTCTGTAGCAAGACTTCTCCTGTATGCTTCTACAAAGAGCCCTTCAAATTGAAGGGAGTCTTTACATGCCACCTCCATTCAGAAATTACAGTGTTACAGTGCCGAGAAGTTGTATCAGTGCAGAGGAAGAAGCCAAAGCATATTTTGTACTTCTTCTTTGCTTAAAGGTTCCTTAACAGGAATATATGGCCACCAAGGAGCTAGCTTGACCCTGAGAAAAAAGGTAGTTAAACTGTTTCCACTGTTTTTCCACTGTTTCAAGGAGATTGCCTAAAGTCATTTTTTGGGAAAGCACCTAATCTATTTGATTGCCTTATGGAGAGAGTGGAATGGCCAGTTTTATTTGCTGGTGCCTTGATTACGTGTTATGAATGAAAAAGAAACAAGTGGATGAGCTCTGCTGCTCCTGTCCCTTCAAAGTTCACATGACAGTTCTTCAAAAAAGCACAGACTGCTAATACTGTGGTGAGGTCATTGGGGTACCTAAGCAGTTCATCAGCATAATTAATCCTGGAGAACCTGCTTGGCTCTTGCATAAGGCAATGCAAAACCCAGCAGTTTTGGTCTAAATTTTACACAAAAATTGATTTTTTTAAAACATCCTTTGATCTGTGATGCACACAAAGGGTGTCTGTATGTTACTGGGAAAATGGAATGTGGGAAACCAGGAAATCCAGAAAAATTATTTCCTTGTGTCTGTACTTTGTTTATGAGCCCTCCAGGGTCATAGGGTCTTCTGTTTTGGCCTGTTGAATGAAATATGTGCTTGGCTCCATCCTTCACTGATAACACAGACTGTGTTAATGATTGTAATATCATGCTGAACTCCTAATTTCCAAAATTCCTTTGAATGCTACTTGTCTCAGCATATTTGTTTAACTGTATTCTGCAGGTAGATGGAAAAGTCAGCATGAATGGAGAAAATGTCAACGGCATGGAAGAAAAGGATAAAGAATGTACAACATTAATATTTACTCCTTCACCAACCAGATCTCTGAAATTTGACGGAGTAGCCAGAGGGGACAGGACCCCGGTAGAGTTGAAGAAGGACCCCCCAAGTGTTGAGCTCAGTTTACAGAGGCCTGCCACTCAGAGTGTGCACAAAGAGCCAACAGTAAGACCAACACGAACAAACCAGCCTTACTTTCTTTGCCAGTTTTCTGTCTCATGAGGTGTTTAATCACTAACTAATGATACCCAAGTGCCTATGTTTGCCTTATTTCAAAAGGGTGTGCCCAGACAAGGAAAAAAACTATAAACAAAGCCCAAAATCCTTTGTAAATTAAAGGCTTCTTCCTTTTGTATGTGGGTAGAGAAATAGGAGGGCAAGATTAAAAAAACTTTTCGTAGCCAGTGGGGGTTTGAGGGGAGTTTTTTGTTGTTTTTTTTGGTTTTTTGGTTTTGTTTGTTTGTTTGGGGGGGTTTTTTGTTGTTGTTGTTATGGCTGTTTGGAGAGGCCAGTGGCCTTTTTTTCATTTATTTCACACTGCAACAAAACTAATAGAAAATGCCATCAGGAAGACTATTTGGCACTCTGAATGTTTTCATTTAGGAGCCAGAGCATGCTCACATCCTTCCCAGAAGAAATGCAGGTGAGCAGCACCTTTACAGGATGCCCGTGTGGGTAAACTGATAAACTAGACACAGAAACCCTGGATTCAGTTTCCAGCTCTGCTGCAAACTTCTCAGCACAGCCTCAGTTGCCCTGCTAAATACCTCTCAGCCTCAGCTGCCACTCTGTGGAAGTGGAACTATAACCTGTCTTTGTCTAAACTGAAAGCTCTTCAGACAGAAGTTCTCCCCTGCATTTCTGTGCCTGGGTTAACACAAAGAGACTCCTAAAAGGTTTCTGGAAGCTCCTTTAATAGAAAATAATTGACATGTGGTTTCCAAAACTGCAATTACATTTGCAAATATATTATTTTCCTTCACACAGAAAAAAGAGAAACTAATGGAACTTCTTCCTTTAAAAATTGCACCATTCTATACATTTCTAATAGGTTCCCCTTCTACTGGAGACTTTCACGTGTGCCAGAGATCTGCATGTTCTGGAAAGGAGTTTCAGGCAGGTGAACAGGCAGTTCCAGAGTACTGATGCTGTTGGACTGAAATGAACTCAACTATTCCACCCAGAGTCCTGCACAACACAGAGGAAAATTTGCTATAGGCACACACTGAACACTGACATGACGTTGGAGCTTATTCTCCAAATTACCAATATAGCCCTGGGAGATCTTTAAGATTCCTGAATGATCAGACTCTAAGACGCTTCCTTGTTTTTGAGGACTTTTTCCCATCCTAAATCCAACCACTTCCATGTATGCAGTCAATTGCTTTCTGAGGGAAAATCAACAGCCAGTATTTTGTCTTGTGTCACAACAGAAACATGTCCTCAAATGCTGTTAATCAGGCCTGCTCCAAAACCTTAGCCACTATTTTTACAAATTCAAATCCAGAAAAAACCACAGTTAATGTAACGATGGAACAGGATTTCGATATTTAGCGGTGCCTAAAAAGCAATAACCAAATTAACTCACAGCTACCATTAGCTGCCAGCTTAGCACAAACATCTGACATTCCTAACAAAAAGAAAGAAAACAACTAAATATTTTATACCAAAGAAGGCCTTGGATTTTAATTAATTTTTAGACTTTGAACTTTGCAAACAGCTACTTGTAACAGAGTTTACAAAGGCCATTTAAAATTGTGGTGTTGATCGAGAAATCAATGTACATTCACAAAAGGCAACTCATTAGCAGTAAACATTCATAACTACCAGGTTTTCCACACACAAGAAGAAGCACCTGGAGGCTACTGAAGCAAACAGTAATCACAAAGATTTTAAATTGTGACAAGATGATCAAAATTAGTTCAATATAGTAATAAAAAAAAATCTGACCTTCTTAAGAAGACTTCAGTATGCCCAGAAATCACAGCCTGATCTATTCTCCCCTAAATTAATTTAAAACAGTTGTTTTGGGATCTGAAATCTCTGAGGAAGCCTGAGTGTGCTCGAGAGGCACTAGCACTGCACAGAAAATGCTGATAAGCTGCACCCCAGTTCTGCAGGGCTTCTGTAGGCACTTCCTAAGAGGTGCAACACATTCCCAGCTCCCTGCAGTCCACAAAGAATGAGGATGTGAGGATGTGAGGATGTGAGGATGTGATCATCTTCCTGATACTTGACATGGACAAGACCAAACCTGGGGCCGTGGACAGATCTATCCTGCACTTTGGAGTGCCAGACCACTGGAATGCCAAGCATCCATTTGGAGATGCAGGGTGTATGTATTTAAAGTCTTTCTGAAGTGTCACATTAGTTGAGTGTACAGCTCAATCTTCCAACTGTACTTACCTACTGGTTCCAGCTAGGAAGCAGGAGATTTCTTGTGCTACCAGAATATGCTTATGAAGGAACTGAAGCTCAGAGAGGTGTGGGGAGAGGTAAGACAGAATTGAGCTACAGGCTGTGGGACACGCCTGCAGAACGCCATGGCAGCACAGAGAAGCTTGTCTCTGCCTGACCTTGGCAGGAGGAAATGCCACATGGCAATGCCCTGCGGAGAGGAGCCTGCTGGAAGCTGACAGGCACCTGAATGGCATGTGATCACCCCGATATAAGGACATGGAGAAAGTGCTACTGATGTGGCAATGTGTGATAGGTCACTTAGTGAAAAATACCATATAAGGAAATACCGTATCTTGAAGAAGTGTATAAAAGCAGATCATTTCTCTCAATAAATGTCTCAGATGCTCTGCTGGTCTGAGTCTGTGCCTTGGCCGTTACAAAATGGCGCCCGAACAGGGACTTGATAGGCAACTAGTGCTTGCACTGGTAATGATGCTCAGCTGAACTTTACAGGGGGCTGAAACGAAGCTCGTGGCACACCAATTGACCTTTCCTCAGGACGGAGGGTAGCAGCCGAGAACTATGGGGAGTGGTGTATCCCAGGAACAAAAGAATGTTGCTGAGACATTGGAACCGATTTTGAAAAAACACGGCAGGAAAGTTGAATCTATAGATTTGAACAGACTCTTGTTCTGGGCTAAAGACTGTGATCCAACTTTAGATAGTACCAATGTTTTTGACCCTCGGACATGGGACGCTTTAGGGGATGCTTTATGGGACCTAGTTAAGCAAGGCAAAGCAGCACTGACAAAGCTTTTGTGTCTGTGGAGGAGTGTGCACGAGGTGCTCATGGCACATGCAGGACCTGGAGACTTGAAGGATGCTTATGGCACTGCAACAGCCACGCCAGCTCTTCCCACGCCCACTTCTTCCGCACTGCCACTGAACGAATCACAAGACTCTGACCGTAAGTCTGCCGGGGCTGTGGGAGGAGAACCAGAAGATGGCCCCTGGTCCCCCAACCCGTTTGATCCTGGACGGGAGCCTGACAGTATCATAGAAGAGCTCACGCTACCCCGCACCATGTTGCATCAGCTGGAGCTGTGTTGCAGCAAGTGGCTGGAGCCGGGGGGGGCCCTTCCCAACAGCATATTCCCTCCCTGCCTGTCCTTTACGAGAGTGTAGCAGCAGCAGCAGAAGGTGGGGGGGGGGCATGCAGGGCCGCAGGGGCACAGCAGCGGTGAGCATGTGGCAGCGAGCACATGGCACAGCTGCGCTGCACCGGCGACACAGCGGGTCTGGCGGGGCGAGCACGGCTCTCTGCACATGGGAAGGGAGGAGGTGGACCAGGGAGCCGGCAGCACCGGCAAAGGCAGCACCACATCCCTGCTCCCTGCACACAGCAGGATTTGCCTGGGGAGGCGCGGCCGCCATCTTGTGCGCCGGCGGAGCCCTGCGAGCCACCCCAGTGGGGCCGCCCGACCCACGCCGCTCCCGCTACAGCCAGGGCTCCCGTCTCCTGCGGACCCTCATGAGCTGACACTGTGCTGGAGAAGAGAACTGGGTGGATGGGGTGGCCCCTCCCTCGGGAGAAGCTGCAGCATTTACACCGGCTTGTGTGGGGGTGGCTGCAGGTTGGGCATGTCATTCCTGCAGCTGGTCTGCGGAGCTCTCCTGTTTTCATTATTCAGAATGTTGCCACAATCCTGGACCCTATCTCAGAGGTTGCTTTTTTTCCATACCACCTTGTGACCCCTGCATTGTTCTGATTG
>QWTY01005618.1:0-10176 GCA_008033365.1 Pseudorectes ferrugineus | reverse complement strand
CTGGGGGTGCAGGGGCGCTTCAGAGAAGCTGCCTCTGAGAAGTGAATATTTATTGCTGCCATTTGGGGATTAGGAGGGAGGGGCAAGCTTTAAACCTATGAAGATGCTAGCAGATGATTTCTGATAGTTGAGATTGCTGGCAAGAAAATGATTAAAGATCAAACAGTATTTGTATTTTCCTGCTTTACAGTTACATGGAAAGGATGGAGGAAGTTTTTATAGCAAACCATCTTTACTGTCACCTATTTTATTATCATTCAGTCCAGCTGATGTGAATTTGACAGGTCTGGTGCGAGGTCCTGGCCAGCAAGATGTGATCTTTGCTTATGGCTCTTTTCAAGGCATATCATCTGTTAATTTTAAAATCACCGTACACAGTCACTAAGGCATTTGTGCTGTACCATAATCACAGGCATAGCTAGACACATTTTTTGAAGTTGGTTTTAACAAAAGAAATAACCTTCTTAAAGTCTTTATGCCCTTAAGCATCATAATACCTCTATTCAATGCTTGTGAAGAAATGCTGCTTATTTCAAGCAGTGATTATTTAACTTGAGTCTAGAAAGGCATTCAGTGGTGAATGCTTAACTACTAAAAATACGAGCTGCTTTTCGTGTCAATTCTCTAACTTCTGTCGGTAATCTTTTTTCAAAATCGAGACATGAGAAGAAAACCCCCACACAATTTCAGTACTGAATCCTTTGCAATTCATTATTCCTTTCAGCTATGCATTTAACACCACAGCAAAGATTCGTCTGCTCCAGAACTGTAAAAGTGAAGTACTACTGCAGGAAATCCAGCATTTCTTTTAGAAGAGCATCAGTACCCGAGAACACACGATTTCTTACCTGAAGCTTTTGCTTTACCTGCAGAAAATGAGTCTTCTTAGCCTTAAAAAGTAGGCAAGGCTCTCACTAGCACTAAGGTTACTCCAAAAGAAGGTACGATAGGTCCTTTAGGTTGTGATTTCACTGTTTGTATGCAAGAAGTGTGCTGGGTCTGCTCACGTAGGAATAAATAAATAAAGCCCCGGCAGCGCGAAGCGAAGAGCAGCTGGTGGAGGGAAGTACAAGACCTCTAGTGGTCACAGGCAGCAGCTGAGGCAGGGACGATCCCTCCTCTGGAATGGGGACAAAATGGTTGGGTGCGACAGAGAGGGAAAACCTCGTGTGCCTTTGGCTCTGATGTAACAGCGGGACAGAGGGACACCGAGGGTCTGAGCATCACCGTGCCCGTGTCCGCTTCTGGGCACTCCCCGAGCCAGGACAGCGAAAAGATTCAAGGAAATCTAGAAAATTATTCTGCATGCTCATCAGTTTTGTTGTTAAAATAAAAGCAAAGCGTCGAAAGCAGGCTCACTTTTAAAACAAGAATTAAAACAGCAGCAAAGTGAAAGGAATCAATAAGGAGGGAGCTTTACAGTCTTAAAGGAAAACTGCAAATCATTAAACTCACTATTATTGCTTGGGAAAGAAACGTCTTTGTGACTTTCAGTAACGTGCAGTGAAAACTCAGGACTGGAAATCATGTTATATCTTTCAGCATTTTGACTTAGGGATTGAGAAAGACTAAATACTTCCTCTGAGGAAGTTTGAAGGAAGTGTTGAGATATGAAGGTGATAATGCTCTATAGAAGTTTAACAGTTCTGTAATAGCTGGTTAAACACCTACAGAAAGTAAAAAATAGCATTTCTTGCACTATTTCTTCCTGTGAATAATAGAATTACTAGAAATTTTTGATTCTAACATATTTTCTTCCTATGAGTTCCTAATGGAAGAATCGTAGGGAACATCACATGCCTTTTAGGAGTCTTAAGGTGATATTGAGTTGTACTTTATATATGTTTTCTTGTCAAAATGTGATTTCCATGTGGTGTCTCATTAATGATACAGCTTTCTCACAAGAGCCTGTCCCATGCCAAGGCAGCTTTTGAATAATCCTTTTGGAGTTCTTAGTTTGTTTCTTTCATCTGGGCTTGCAAAAGCTTGAATATTATTTATTTTTACATACATAAAGGGATTTTTCAGACATTTTGTGTACTTCAACTTTAGGAAGAGTACAATCCAATATCTTAAGTAACCCACAGGTGTTAATTCTGTCTGGTTTGCTTTCAGAGTCATTTTGTGGCATGCATGACAGCGATCCTAAACCAGATGAACGACCAGCATTATTCAGTGTACATTGAAACTTTCCAGACAAGTTCAGAACTAGTGGTGAGTACTAAGTGATCGTGGAGTTGATAGTTATAAGTATTTGATTTCCTGTGAAAAATCAGTAGATTTTTTTGGAATTTCTTGTCTGATTCTTCCTAGAATGAATTCTGTTTCTGTACATTTTTTGCCTCTGTGTTATTGCACTGCCTCCCTCTTCTGATGGTGGCACTGGACAACACTGTAATCAGAAATTTGGAAAGGCAGAAATGTCTCTGTTGATTCTGGCACTGAGGTGGGGATGTAATGATCCAGAATAAGTAATGGGATCTTTGTGCTGTACACTGTTGAGAAAGGGGAAAAGAAAAAGAATAAATCCACAACAAAACAACAGCAAAATTTATCCTCAACTGGTTGAACATTCCCTCCCCAATTCACACGTGGTGACCCATTCCCACTTTCATTTTCACTATTGAGTGTGCTCCTGGTGCAGATAACACTGTAAGCTAAATGCAATAAATGCCCTATTCTTGTAGTGCATCCTTTACTGCAGTTGTTTCTGGCATAATTTAATGGCAGTTCAGGTACACTGTAGCCTGTGCCAAGGCACACTATGTTCTAGAAGGTTTCCATAGTCCTGTGGGTGTCCTTTTACACTCCTGGTGTAGCTCTCAGGTGGGTCAGGGTAGTGGCACAGGTTTGGATTACACCTACAGTTAGTCCATGGAGGCAATAACTGCACTTGTCAGGAACTGATCACTTTTCTTCCTTTCTTAAAGTCAGAGTGGTGCCATAACTGAAATTTTAAATGTGGACTAAATGGAGTAAGAAAAAAAAAAAATCCTATATTTTTTCAAATCTATTCATTCTTTATGCAGAGTGAGACTAATGCATAAAAAAAATCAAACTTTACTCCAAAGTACTACAGCTTTTTCTTTCCATTCATTTATGCCTTCTATTTTCCTAAAAACCCTGCATAATGGCTTCAGTGTAATGGTTTTTAGCTTCCATTTGGAATCTGAGACTGCTTTTCTTCAGGACTTTGGCTCCAGTCTCAGATTTACTGATATCACCAGGAATTCTTCTCTTGACTTCACTGAGAGCAAAGTGGAACCCCCCATCTTGGCTCATTAATCACACAGGAACACTTCAAAGCGTGTGTTACACAGCCCCAGCCTGACTGCATTTTGTTGTTCCAGGACTTCCTGATGGAAACGTTCATAATGTTCAAAGACCTCATTGGGAAGAACGTTTACCCTTCGGACTGGATGGCCATGAGCATGGTGCAGAACAGGTAAAGAGGGGCTGCAGGAGCAGTGCTCCTGTTCTGTGTGCTTGTGGGGAGTGACTCCTTTCATCTCTTACAAAACATTTTTCAGTCCAGTCTAGGATTAATTTATCATTCCAGTCTGGGGAATGCCAAGGTCACCTGAAACAATCCATAAAATAGCTTGTTGCCTGTGCCTTAAGTCCACTTAAAATGGAAAGGGAAAATTATTTACTTTTTTAAAATTTATTTGGATGTTACCTTTACGGCTGAACTTATTCTGGCTTCTTCTTTTCTAAGAAACACTTTGAGTTTAGATGCTGGATTGTTTTATGAAGTGAATACACTTTTTAAGCAAGACTTCTGTTGACAGTCAGCTGTACTACCTTCATTTTAGTTTTGTAGAGATGGTGGCAACACTGAGTTTTCTAGAAGTTGCAGAGGGACTGGGCTAAGAGTTAAGTGTCAAAAGTGCATAGGTTTGAATGAACTTAGTCCACAGATGCTGTTTATTTGAAATGTCACAGTTACACAATTCTTCCATTTCTATAATATACAAAAAGAGAGGACAGAGGATACTCAATAAACTTGATCATCTCCTGAGAGTGCTCAGTCTTGAGGAAAAGATTTGTCAATAAAATCTGCAGTTTTGCAATATCAGATTTTGATATTGGATACATTTTAATCTAGGATTTGAAAGGAATGATGTTAAATGAAAAGGTTGTTTGGGGCTTTCTTTGCCTTCTGTGATTCAAAAGAGAAGCTTATGTCCTAGAGGGTAGTGATGGTTCTAGTCAGGTGTCCAAACCTCACTTTGTCACTCATGGACACTAATGACCATGCAGAGGGACCCCTGACCCCTCTTCCGAGGTGGGCAGGTACAGATGTGCTGGTGGATGTGTAAATTCAGATAATATTTTGTACATTACAGTAGTTTCATCCCTCTTGGTTTTCTGTCTGAGCCAGTCTTTGGCCTGTAAGGTAAAATCTAACTCCATGCATGTTCTTATGCTGCTGTGATTGCAATTAGTTAATTAGCAATTAGGAATACTCTAAAAAATATCAGTTTGGTACTAAACTACCTGCAGTCATCTTGCACAGATCAGCACATCAAACCTTTCATGTGTAAAACCGTTTCTCTTATCTAGAAAATGCTGTTGACACCTGCATTATGCACAAGTATAGGATTCTTTTATTCTGTAAGGGTGGGAAGTGTCTGTCCTTGGTCAAAGAATGTCTTTGGGGCTTGGGCTTCACCTGGTGGTGTCTGTATTGCCTCAGGTCCTGACAGTAAAAATTGCATTGGGGGACTGTATGTGTGTTCACATGCCTTCTACTGACTCCGAACTCTGTGGACAAGCTGTTCCAGGCAGGATTTGTCACTCTAAGCTTTATCCTCTGTAAAGAAATAAGTCAGCATTAAAAAAAATATTGTTTAGAAGCTATTTAATAGTTCTCCTGTAAACACATTGCTTAGCTAAAATGACTTGGCAGTGTTTATACTCACTGATTATGTTGCTGTTCTCTGGAATGCATAAGGAAATGAGTTATTGATCTTACTTTATGTCTTAATTTTATGTTATATCAACAACTGGGAGGGAGGATTTTTATCAGTCTTTATAGAAATTTGGTTTTGTTTTTTTCTTTGTTCAGGTTTTGGGGTGTTTTTTGAGGGAAAGGATGTTCTACAAAATAAATTGAAGACTAATATAGTTTTCTAGATTTGTCTTGTTAACATTCTTTACCACAAACCAGAGAAGTAGCAGAGGAAAAGTCACAGGGGATCAGGCTTAGGTCTCTTATAATAACACCTAGAGAAGAAAAGGAAATTAAAACAAAACTCCGACAAACCAAACACAAAAAATATCAGCACAGTGCAGGTTTCGCATTCTTATTTCCCCTGTTGTGAACAGGAGGCTCCATGGAGGCTTTTTACTCTCTGGAGGAGGTGTTTTACCTCGAGTTTCCCTCTTCTGCATTTGCAAAGAGCTTGGTGCGGGCCGTGGGGCACATCTGGGGTGTGTGGGGTAACCTGGCCAGTGGCAGGGTGGGGCTGGTGGCACCTGTGCCCTCCGGGTGTGCAGCAGAGCCTGGCAGGCTCCCCGGAGTGATGGAGTGTGTTTTGTGGCTTGCAGGGAAAGTGGGAATTGGAGGAGTTGTGCTGTAGGAGGGACTGCAGCACAGAGAGGTGAAATTAGCCCAGAGAGCAGAGGAGAGGGAAGAGCAGCACCAGGACTGCAGGTCAGGTCCTGTTTGCTGAGCAGGGCACTCCAGTCCCTGTCACATGGGAGTGAAGACAGGCAGGGCCTGAATGGTAGCAGGGGTATATCAGCTAAAAGTTTGAAATCTGGCATAGAGGGAGGCGAACTATGAGAGAATGGCTTCTTCCAGGGTCCAAAAAAAGGGAGAATGGGCATGTTCTTTTCCAGGAGAAACTCTGGTGGATGAGTTGAAAGAATTGGAGTAGAAGCTTAACTGACTAAACTTACTGATCAAGACTTGCCTGTATCAGGATGGAATGATTTAACTCGAATTACTTTAGCTCACTATTACAAACATCGTGCTCTTTGCTTCCCAAGCATGCTCAGGCTCCCAAAGCACGTTTGAAGGAGGAACAGGCTGTGTGTACTGGTCCCACAGGACAGGCAGTATTCAATGAGCAAAAGAGAATGAAAAGGGGGAATAAAATAATGAAATATCTTTTCTTTTTCCTGTTTCCCCCCCCTTCCATTAACAGCAAGATGGAAAGAATGTTTTTTTATGGCATGCTAGGTGGTGCAGAACACTTTGGGAAATAGTAACATCATCATTGAGGTCGTGAGGATATAATATCTGAGTTATTTTGGTGATCCTCCATGGTGGATTTAATTAACTTTTGTTCTAATTAAAGTTGCTTACTGCGTTCTTCTTATTAGTTACTATTGCTTGTATGTGCACTTTATTCCACTCATGACACTTAGATATTGGCTATTAACTTATTAAAAGCAGTAATTCCTAAGTACATGGCATTTGTGGGGAAATACTTGGCTGGTTTAGGTAATACCATATAGTCTGTTTATCTTTCAGCTGTTCATAATTTTAATTTAGAGGGATATAATTTCTCCCAGGAAATTCATGTACTTTATCGTCAACATGAAGTGCGTGGGGAGTCAGAGTCGCTGAGTAAAAGGAAGAGTTAGCAGGGTTAGCAACTGCAGGGAAAGTGTTCACATCCCTTCCCTTGTCCTCTGGGCTTTGAAATGGTAATTCCTCACAGGGAGTCTGAAAGTATTTGATCTTATCATAATTAGTACCTGGGATCAGTTGGGTTGGTGTCCAGTCTGAAGTGGCTCAGTGAGCACTTTGATTGTTTGCATGCCCATTTGGGTTGTTTTTTGAACTTGCTCACATTATATTGAGATATTTAAAAATAAATGGAGACAGTGTTTCACCAGCACATTTCAAGGTCAGATCCTACTCGCTGAAAAAACTCCTGCAAGATAACACTGTAGGGTATTTTCTAACACCAGTAGTTTGGCTTTTTCTGAAATATGTTTTCATTACCTGTGTATCTGAGTGTTTTCAGACATCTGTCAGAGTCAAATCTTCCCCAGTGCTTTTTAAGCCTAACTTGAAAGGTTTAGCACTGCAGGTATTTGGCAAAAGAGCTGGAATTGTTGTCAATTTTCTTTCATTATACATACTAAAAATAGCTGCTTACTTGCTGATGAGCTGCTTTGTAACACCCTCCAGACGTGGTTCTCATGGAGCTCACACTTGGAGCACTGTTATTAATTCAGCCAAAGCTCACTGGGGCTTCAAATCAGCGTCACCTGCAGCCCCAGGCACCTCAGCAGTTCTCAGCCTGCCAGGCCTGTGGGTGCTCTCAGTGTCCTGCTCCTGGCCAGGCAGCAAAGGGAGGCAGAATCAATTCCTCTGTGGTGCCCAGCAAGGACCTGCTGGGACTTCTGTTCAAGAGAAGGACAGTAGGGATTCCATGCCTGCATTTTGTTGGGGTTTTCTTGTGTTTTTCTTTTCATAGATCATCAGAGAATGGCTCTGTGACTTCTGAAAAACTTGTTTTGCACATATGTGTGCACGTTCCTGGACAGAACCTTGGAATAATTGTCCCAGGCCAGGTTGGACAGGGCTTGGAGCAACCTGCCCCAGTGGAAGGTGTCCCTGCCCATGGCAGGGGGTGGAATGAGATGATCTTTAAGGTCCCCTCCAACCCAAACCATTCTGTGATTCGATGAACTCAAGCTGAAAGGGAGAATAACCTCAAATTAATTAAAATATTTGAGCTGCTTCTCAGTCTTCCATTTATCTGTTGGTGGAAAGAAATCTTGTCATATTTAAAAAAAAAACCAAACAAACAAAAAACCCAAACCAACCCCCAAATGAATAGTTCAGGTTAGTTTTACTCTGAAAGCTGATTCATTTATATAACTAAGGTTGGATGACAGTGTTATGGTTTATTTTGTGCAAATAAGGCAGAATTTAGAAGGCTGATCTGCTGCATACAAGTAACTCTTTTCTTTGATCTTGTTTTCCTCTGCAACTTTTGACTGATTCAAACATCTTCTTATGGAAATGCAGTTGTTTTTATAAGGGCTTGAATTTTCAGGGGAGCAGAATACATTTATACACAGGCTTATGGCATATTGCAGAACTTTGTAATTTTAATGTATGAAAAAATATTTTAAGCAACAAGTATAAATGTCTAATGCAAATATTCTTTTATGCACAGTTGCAGAAAAGGGTAAATAAGGTATTATAACAAGTGCAAACAAAGGTTACTGTTTAGTCATTGATTTAATCACGTACAGTGATAGGATGTGTCCTTGGACAGTTTGGTTTTGCTGTGAGACTAAAAATGTCCTTGCTGAAATGCAGGTTCCCTGTTAATATAAAGTCCCTTTCAGAGGGAAAGTTATTTCATTATTGTTTTCCATGCTGGGATATTTAGTACACAGTGCCTCAGTGTTCTCAAATTTGTATCTCCTGTCCATTAAATCCAGGCTCCTCTGTTTCCTCCTTGTCTTTCTCAGTCTCTACGAAAGTCAGCGTTTGTAATCAGGCAAATGACATTAAGTTAGTGCTGGGGCAATGGGGTGAGGCAGGGAGAGCAGAGAGAGTTGTTCCCTGTGGGCTGTACTTTCCTCCCAAGGAGAGTTCCACTTCCAGCTGTGGCTGCTCCATTCATGCTCTCCTGGCAGCTCCAAGCCTGGCACAAAGAGTCCCTTCCACCTGCAGGTGCCTGACTGTGCCTGTGCCAAAGTCACCGTGCCTTTCCATCATTCATCTTCCTAGCACAAACACAAGGTGCTTGTTCTGCACCAGCTCTGCATGGTGCTGGTGGTTATCCATGTTGTGGAATTATCTGCTTACCAAAAATCCAAACACTTAATTAATTAGTGGCTGCAGCGGATAATCTGCTCAGCAAGAGAGGCAGTTGCCCATCGTGGTCATGGTACAGAGTGGATGCCTGGTGGGTTTTAACTGCAGTCATTTATTTTGTCTTTTATCTGAAATGCAGAGAGAAAACATGCAGGGAGATATCCCATTCCCATTCCCATTCCCACTGCAGAGTGTATCACCTGTCCTGATATCAGCTCCTGGGATGCTCACACTCCTAGACTAAGAGCTCTCTGAACTAAAAGGAAAGTCCTCAGTGGAGACAACAACTCAACACACAAAAAAAATCTTGGTAATTTGATGTTCTCAGAAAGCCAGTGAGGTAAACTGTTATTTTCCTAGATACAACTTCGACTTGCAGATAGAAACCCCTAAGGTTCGTTGCTATGTGGCCTGTTATAAAATACTTTTTTGGATGTTTTCAAGTATTTTAATTTTAATAAAACATCTGGGGATTAAGACAACGAGCAGTATTTTCCCCTCTGTAGAATATATGTGCAAATGAGTAAAAAGCATTGAAGAGCTTACCCACACAAACTGTTCTATGTCTCTACAGAAAAGACTGACAATTCAATGTTCATAATTTTCATCAGTTGTAAGTGCAATTGAGCAGTCTTTCTGTGTTCCCCTTTCTGAGTAACTTTGACCAGAACTTCACATAATTAGAGATTTTCAGGACATGAAATATATGCAATTTTCTTGTATTTAACATTATTTTGAACAGTTAATTTTCATATTTTTCACCAGAAGCATCACAAAATAACCCTGCTGGTGTATTATGTATTCGCTGCATAATCATCTCTTCTAAAATTCATAGTCTGCTGGTTCAATGCAATGAATATCAGTGGAAGAATGGAGAAGTAATTTCGCAATATCAATTCAAACTTCCCTCAAAAGTGAAGGCTGTGGGAGTTTATTAGTGTGTGACATCCTGACACAACCATGTTTAGACATTACATCCATCTTTAAGAACCGGGTTTCAGCTTTGTGTCTGATTCCCATTCTTGATCTAGCACTAAAGACAGCATGTGGTTGTTAATTTTTTCATTAATTCAGAATGTTTCTTCTATGCAAAAAATTGTCTGGAATGCACAAAAAAGCAAAGGAGACAGAAGTGAGAAGAAACTCACAATATAAGCAAAATTACTGAAAGTAATGAAGTACTGCAACCTCTCAAGCTGATTTACTTAGAGCGCATTCTGACAGCTCTTTGTAAGCTTCGTTTTCAAGCTATGAAGTTTCTTAAAGCATTCAAAACATCCCACTTCCAGGAGTTTGGCATAAAATGTGCACCTAAGATGCAGTTTTGAAAATGTATTCTGGTTCCTAAATGAGAGCTATGATGCCTTAGGTTTTAGCTT
>QWTY01005617.1:0-45126 GCA_008033365.1 Pseudorectes ferrugineus | reverse complement strand
TTACAGTCGTTCAAGTCATATCTGACAGCGAAACTGCCTGAAAGAGATTAGTAGATTGTGACCACTTCATCAGAAATTCCCTTTTGTCTGGACAGTTAGAGTTGGGTTTCAATTAAAGATGAAGAAGAAGCGTGGATTTGCCAGATGGACACTGCTTTTCAGAGGGCTTTCCTGAAGTAAATACATTTTGTCATGAATAATTAAAGAATTCTTGGTAGGATTATATTATTAAGTGGTTCTAAGTCACTAAAATTTTAGGATGAAGTCCTACGATGAAAAAAAAGGGGGTCGGGGTTGTTTTTAAGCTAGCATCTAGCTGCTTCCCACTTGACTCCTTTCCTGATGGAGGATGCATGCTGACACATCTGCATTTTGTTGTACAGCTTTCTGGGCTATAGCGGGTTTGATATAATGGAAGAAGTACAAAACCAGTTAGTCTTGAAACTTTATTATAGAAGACAGTGAAGCAAATGCTGCTTGTGGTAATAAGGATTTCAGCGAAGACAGTTAAGATTTTTAGTAAAAAACTCTGGTTATTGGCAAACAGCTTCATTTCCTCATTTTTTATACTCAGAACAATTTGGCCATTTGAGGTCTCAGAGTATTCTGAAGCTTCTGGTCTGTGCTCGGATTAGAAACAGAGGACATATCTTTAATACAAAAAAAAAAAAAAATCCTACCAAAACCAAACAACCAAAACTCCACAGAAAAGCAAGGGGCTGAATAAGGGTATCCTACTTTATTGGTCATAAAAAGTGAGAGAGTTCAGATGAAAGCATGTTTTGTCCAGGAATTAGGCCGAACAGAAATGACTATTAAAAAGATACAATTGAACAGCAAACAATTATAGAATAAGACAAAGAGATAACTGAATGGACAAATTCGAGGCAGGTAAGGCTGATTAGGCAGTGAATCATCAGAACAGCATCTAGTATAAATCAAATGAGAGTCAATTATGCCTTGATAATGCAAAAAATTAATCATCATATATAACATCCTTATATACACAGGCCAACATAAGAGTCATGAAATACTTAGCATGGTTAAAGCTTGAACTGGACTATTCTGTGTGATTTGGGGCATCCCGTTTCGGGAAAATTAGAATGAGTTAAGAGAAAACCCAGAGGAAAGCAGCAGAAAAAATGTATCAGAAAATAGACTTAAGAGCAAAACAGTTCATTAAATGTCACCTACAGAAGACTGAGAAAGATATTTCAAAGAAGAAAATTCCTACAGTCTGGAGGACTATACCTGGAGATTTTCAAGACCTGACTTGACACAGCTCTGAACAACCTGATCTGATCTGTCAGCTGGTCCTGCTTGGAGCACGCAGTAGAGTAGAGACCCCCTGAAGTCCCTGCCAAAATGAATTATTCTGTGATCCTATGAAACACATTAAATTTATTTCTCAGATAAGTTGGGATTTGTTTTTTTTTTTAAATCTCATATAAAATCAGTAATTTTGGCCCCAGAAAGGTGGGAGATCTAGCAAATATAGGTCTTTAATTGTTGCAGACATTACCTTGACCTTTAAGTAGTCCCTAAAATGCAAAAATTGATTGACTACAGGTGTTAGAGCCATAAGATATCTGACGATGAGTAAAATTTGATCAGAAATTTACATTGTTCAATATCTGAAGGGATGACAGTGTTCTAAAATCAGAACAATCTTAAACACCAGACCCCTACCAAAGGATGAGTCAAAAATAGGAAGATAATATTTCTGCTCCTCTGCTCAGGTCAGCAACCCTTTCCACTAGTTTAGCTACTAGTTAAAAAAGCACTGCATTATTATTTTATGAGAAGGAAAATGTCTTCTGATCTTGAAAATAAATATTTTGACACCAACTTCTAAATCATCTTTCTTTTTTAAAATTTTAGAAATCTAAAATTTTATAGAAATTAACCTCAAATTTTAAGAAAAACTGATATGAACAATTGATCATCAGGAAATTTCCAGATGCTTTGATTACCTTTTATGAGCTAGAAACCAAATAAAACCCCTTTTAGAATTTTTTTTATACCTCCAAAATACCTGCAGAAATAGTATTGCTGGTAAGTCAGAAAATTTCCAGCAGTTGTTTTAAAAAAAGCTGATACAACTTAGCTTGATTTTGTATTTAGACAGTAAATAGTTTGTATCTTCTACGTGAAATTATTTATTAATAAGGCTACCAGGATGACTGAAAAACAATCCTTTCTTGCATGTAATCACTCAGGGAGGATAAGATCTTTATTCTACTGCGCTTCTGGGTAAAGGTGTACAGTAAATGAACTCAAGCTTACTTTACTTAGACTTTAGTTCTTATGCTTTTTCACTTACGAAGTGAAAAAAAAGATAGGGCTGGAAGTCACAACAGAAACTTTGCTTATTCCAAATACCATCCTGAGGCAGAAAATCACAAGTTTAAAGATTGGGGAATGATAGAATCATGGTCCTGATAAGGACTGGGAACATGAATGAGAACACAGATGAAGCTGCCCTGGCATTAGCTCACAAATCAGTTACGTTTTCTTTCTTTTGTGTGGCTGTGGCAACAGATTTTCAAAGGACCTCTCTGTTTACACAGTAGATCCTGTCTTGATACAAAGGCTTGGACCAGATCTCTGGAGGCCCTTTTTAAACCAAGGGGAAAGGAAAATATTATTTTTCTCTGTTTATATTCCTTTAGTTTGTAAAAGAAAAAAAGAAAAGAAGAAGACAAATACACGAGAAGAGCTGAATGTCATAATCTGTTCTTTTTTGAGATAGCCAGCCAACTGGTTCCTGTGAGGAACTAAAACTTCTATGGTGTGCTTTCTTCTGCTGATCCACTTGCTCACATGTCATTTCTCTGCCATTAGTAGGATACCTCTTAACCAACCCCTAAACAGAACAGTATCAACTCCTATTCTAGCACAATTGAACACACAATATAGTATTTTTTTTTTGCTAAAAGGAGTTCAAAATTATTGGGTAAAGAATTTATATAGAAGGAGCAAAGAATAAATACTTAAGATAAACCAATAACTAAATACAGGACTCTCTATCAGTACTTAATTAGGCAGTGCAAGCCACTCCCCCATCATGGTATGAACCAGAAATTCTGGATTTTGTGTATAAAACCCTTATTTCTTTTACCAAAATGACATACAAATAAAAGTCTTATTATTCCTTCACCAATTAAAAATATTTTAAAAAGAAAAATGTTAAAATTGAGATCCTGATACTTCATATTTATTTATCCAGGGCCTTTTTTTTTAATGTATATCTATATATATATATATATATATCTATATATATATAAATATATATATAGATATATATATATATGTCATGCTGTAAGCCTATGGAAATCTGTCATGCAATAGTTCTCCAAAACCATTATATACTGTCCAGTTAAAGAAATTTAGAAGAGATAATTGAAACCAGGCTCTTTCAAAGCATCACCTTCATCCTGGATATGATTTCCTGCACACATCTCCCCTCACACAGAGGTGTCCAAATTCTTTCTAATCATGATGATAGGTAGGATATAGAACTGACTTGTCACTTGCTATGCATGAGCTGCTCCATGAGTCAGCTTTATAGGCAACTGATAGGAAATACTGTGCCCATAACCTAGAGAAGAGTAAATCAGCTAGACTGATTGGATTCATATATGCCTACTGGAAGCATTCATATACTTCTAATGCTATAAAAGCTTTTATTACAGCTTGAGCTTAATTAAAATGTGTCATTAAAAAGCACACACAAGTATGTTCTCAGTGCCAGTTTCTATAAAATGCTGCATCAATTGTTCCAAAAACAGACATAGACCATGCCCATCATGACATCATACTTAGTGATTTTAGGCCACTGGAAAAACAAGAATGAAGTTGGTTTCTTTTCTTGCCAGGCTTACAAGTACTGTGAAGTAGAATAATTAATTATTTCACCACTGCGTATTGTCCCAATTCAGCAAAACACTTCTGTGTAACTAACTTGAAACCCATCCTTTGTCCCACTGATTTCAGTTGAATCTTAGTATCAAAATAAAAGTCAATAACTGGAAGTTAAAGGTGAACACCCTATGTTGAGCTCTGGCAGGCGGAGAAAGAAGGAAAGGAAGACTGAGGTGTGTAACTGAGACTGGAGGAAATAAGTAGTACTGGTGACCTAGACTTTAAGTGGTCCCAAGCACTGCTTACATAATTTCTAGGCCTTAATATAACCTTATCTTACATTTATTTCTACTCTATGCAATGGAGATTCCAAAGATACACAAACATTCCTGAACTGTAACTGTATGACCTAGGCATAGTGCAGAAAACACTCTATTTAGCTATTTAGCTACTTAGCTCAGATGAACCCCTGCCCCATCACACCCATGGTACTTTTTGCTCAACACCATCTGGGGTGTCTCTGATACACTTCACACTGAGCCACACAGACTTATCTTTCAGCTCTACTTGTCATTATGTAAAGTCTAAACCAAAACATTATTACAAAATCTTCATTAGTTGATGCTTTGTTGCTGGAAAATTCTCGAGAGGGCCAATGTCACAGGAGGATGAAGCAGTATTTCATAATCAGGTTCCAGCTCTAACACAATCGATATGCATGTTGTGGGTGTCATTTAATGTGACATTGTATTAAGAAGCATGGATTAACCAGCTAAATCCCTTCCTTCCCCTTATTAGTGCTGCCCAATGAACCATGTACTTGCACAATCATGTGAAAGGCATATGGCTTTTTCCTTTGCAGTCCCCATTCCTCCTTCCCATCCAGTTCAGGGTAGTAGCCCTGATTAAGCACAATGGTCATCGCTAAAATTCAACATTACCAGATCAGTTAATTTTTACTTTAACTTCAGGCAGAAATCATAACATCTCAGATATGGGTTAGTTACAGACAAAATATAAGCATTTAAAAAACAGTTTTCTTACAACTAGGTCAGTTTACTGCACTCACATTAAATATTTGTGAAGTCTTTTTCTGAAATACATCAAATTTTTGTAAAAGTTTAGCTATTCCTGTGACGACTTACTAAATCCCAAGATGCAATTTAGGTTTCTTTGGCCAGACTGAAAATTAATGACTTCATAGTTTTACATATGTTTTAAAAGCATGTTTTCAAAACTGCTGGGATGAAGGGCATTGAGTATAAAAAACCAAGCCATTACCTTTCAAAAATAAATTACTCTAAGCTCTACCATATTTGCAAACTCACAGAATAAGAAATTTCGACAAACATTTTTATTTCTTTAAATATCTCATGTGAATATGGGAGGAAAATATATTCTGCTTAGTGAGGAAAAGCTGCTTTGTGCTTAGCACTGTTTGATATGTAAACATGAATGAGATAAAGACAAAGCAAAACAGTTGACATCAATGAAGTAAACGACATTTAATGATAATGAATAGCTTCTGGCTTTTTTCTCGCAGGGAGAAAGGGCATGTATTACTGCCTTTTTTTCCTGTGTCTCCAGGTTTTAAACCTATTCGAATCTGAACACATTTTATATCCTTTGAACCTTGTTACACTATAGCACTGAGCTGGAGTTACTGCTAATCATTTAAGTGCACATACTTCTGCTCACAACTTGTGCAATAAAGTATCAAAAGGACCATTTAAAAAAATATGAATAGCTTTGTTAATGTCAAGAGGTAAGGTATCAGCATAATATTAATTAACTAAACACTGTAGACAGATTTGATGACAGCCAGAACACAGCTCTTATTTTCAGTTTCCTAAACTAACAAAATAACAAGTTATGCATGTGTTTTGTAAACTGGTTTTAGCACAGAAAGCTTACATTAGCCTGTGTGTTATCCAGTAAGTAGTTCTGCCTTGATATTTTATAAAATAAAATTTCAAATAATTCTGTAAGAAAGACTATGTGTACTATGAAATACATAAGTTTTACAAACAGTGGATATACTGTAAAGGAAAACAAAGAAATACATTTTGGTCTTTATCCTCAAAATATCAAATGTTGGTAGGCTACAATCAGGTATGGTTTTTTTCCTAATTATATTGATAATCCCATGGAATAGGTTGAAATCGGAGACTCAAGCATTCTGTTCCTAAAATTACATAAATTTAGAATTACTCCATTAAAGAAAAAAATGAATGCGCAACAGGAGTGACTCAAAATAGAAATTTTCACACCTCTGATGGTAATACAAGAATTAATAGAGACAGTATACCTTGAACTGTTTGTCTGACTCATGATTCAGATATTTTACAGGACAGAATCATGAGATCATAATTCTGTGAACTATCACTCTAAAAGCATAATTTTGAAGCTTAATATACATGAAATAAGCAGCATAATGCTGGTGGTGATGAAAAAGTGGCAAATACTGAACCTTGTTGAAGATGTAAAAACAATAAGCCAGTCTGCATGCGAGTGCAAACTGGTCCAATCCGTTTCCTGAAACGCTTCAAAAATTGTTTGAACTTTGCTCCTACAACTAAAAGCAATTTTGTATTTCTGTGTTCAGACTTACTTTGGCATTATTTGCCAGGCAGATGTCATGAAGTTTCTGAGCCTCAAAGGCATTTCTCCACCAGCACTTGCTACTTTCAAAATGCTGATTCATTAAATAAAGCTTACTGTGTTAAGAGCCGCAGTATCTGATCTAAACTATAAAAAGCGCTTTGGGAACCTGCTTATAACTTTCACCAGTATCCGGTTAAAATACTGCTCCAAAAATATTTCATATAACCACTGATAATAAAATACACAAAATACCAAGGACTCAGAAGCTCAGCAAGCCTGAAGTAAACCTCAGAGGTTGCACACTGAGACCTCAATTGAAGGGCTGCATCTAAGCAGGTTATTTAGGTGCTGAAGGAACACTGACCTTATACTGTATAAAATGAACTGGCCTTTCTAAAGCACATTTGAAGATATAGAGTACTTTCATGGTTTGGGTGTCAAAACAGGACAAAGAGACTCCCTACTGGGTCTTAGTGCTACAATCCACACTGTACTTACACATATGGATCTGCAAAGTTAGGTTTTATTCAAATGCATTGCTTTCTAACAAAAATGAAAACACATTTTTAAAAGGTAATAAAAATAAACAGAGAAAAAAGATAATCACAGAACAAATTATGTTTTATAGTCTTTTCCCTCTGAGATATATGGGAAGCAGGAATGGGAATAGATTGGAGAGGATTGTAATTGCCTGTTTAAAAAACAGGCTCCAGAATAAAGTACATAATCAAAGAATCTGAGATGTTCCCATTTGTTCCAGTTTTGTCTTAGGGGCCAAACTAATTCCGTAACATACTCACTGAAGTTCAGTTCATCATAGGACATATTTTAATAGATGCTGCTCCATTCCTATTAATTGCTACCTGACTTAGGAGTCCTGTTTAAACAGGGGATTAGGTCTGAAATATGGCAAATATACATAATGGAGCTGAAAATATACTGGGAAAGGAATCTCAGAGAGCATGATGAAAATGGGGGAAGGACTGCAGCTACAAGGATGTACAGATGCATCTCTAATAGTGAACCTGATTTCTCTAAAACCAAAGACACGAGTTAAAAAGAAGCAAACACAAAGAAATACTTGGAAATATTAGGATAAAAATGTACAGTCTCTAGCAGTGCCAATGTTAATCCATCTCTATTTGAGACAGAAAAGTGATAAAAAAATAAAGTCAAGTGAACAATGATTTCGATAGAAAAACACATAGAATCATCATCATTATTGAAAGGCTTGGGTTGGAAGGGACCTCAAAAACCACCTAGTTTCAACTCCCTGCTATGGGCAGGGATGCCACCCACTAGATCAGAGTGGCAACATTTATATCAAAAAAAGGTCATATAGCCTTTCTCTGTCTTTTATTCAATGCCGGAAAATTTTAATAACATAGGACAGTTTCCAATTGTTTTTCAACAAACTAGTACACTAAATAATTTATTTTCCTATTTTCATTATTATTTTCAGTATTAATGTTTACAGTGAAAGGCCACAGACATTTTTACGAGTAGTAAGCACTTTTCTTAGTCTTCATAATCCTCTTCTTGGTTGAAAAGAGATCACAAAACTGGTGTCGGTGTACCAGCATCAAAATAAACACTGCAATTACTGTGTAAATTTAATACTAAGCTATAATGAATAAACTTGGTAAACTGATTTCTATACACTTAATGATTCAATTAGGTTAAAATTCCGCAAAGGTTAAAGTAGAAATTGGAAGGTGCTGGCACTTGTCAGAAGCCATACATTACACTTCTCTGCAATCATGATTACAAATACAGTTTGTTTGTCAAATGGTATTTCTACATTGTTTCAGTGCCTTTTTCTATCATTTCAGTCAGCAGAAAATTTGTAGTAAGTTTTTTATTTCAGAATGCTTTCTTGATTTGCATCTCTCTTTGTGCAAACTGCATCTTTTCTAACAATTTTTCTCACCCGCATTACTACTATTCAAGAAATGTTTAAACTTACCATCAGACAAGCATAAGTCTTATTATCACAGACAGGTTACAGATCAAAATCAGAGAATCACAGAATAACTAGGCTGGAAAAGATCTTTAAGATCACTGAGTCCAAAATCCAGAACCTTGGAACACTCTGGACTTATTCAGCTCTCCCCAGCATGTCTCCTTGTCTGATCCAGAGTTCTGAGTTTGCTCAGGCCTGCTAAAAATACTGCTTTCCCTGGTACAATAGGCTAATACACATATGCATTATATATATGCTTTGTGCCATGATTCCAAGAGATGTGTCATAAACTAACTGGATATAGACAAGACCTATACACAGAAGAAAAAAGGTCCAAAGATCATCTGGGTGATGGGTGATTCATTGAAAGATATTCACACACCATTCTGTCCCACACTATATTGCATAAAATAAATTCAGGAGCCAGACTAATAGAGTTGCCATTCTTAGGAGCTGTATAAAACTAAGATCCTGACATCCTCTGGTCATTAGCACTCAACTAGCATATTCAGAAAATTTTAATTTGTTACTTGTACGCTTTAGACAAAACTCAGTTTCAGTAACTAACTACAGAAAATCTTGTGCAAATCCAGGAATCAAAGGAAACTGTAAATGGCACAAATCTCACACAACCAGGTTTAACCTCAGAGTAGTGGTAATTTTGAGTTATGATTAATGAAAGAACTAGAGGAAGAAAACTATGCTACACTTTGGGATGACCTTGCCTGACTTTCCCAGAGAGAGTTGGCTACCAGTGCAATGAAAAATAAAAGGCAGCACAGGGAGCTGAGTGAAGACAGCAAGTTCAAACAACGGTGAGAGGTATCACCTCCACTAGATCTAACACTGAGATAAGCTGGGTTCAGTGACTGGGGTTCTATATGTCAACACCAATTCCTGAAACGACCCATTCCTGACTGGAAATTCATCTACAGTAATTGTATCAGGATGATTCTAAGAATGACTTTTGAAACATAAGTTGCAGAACTGTGTTATCATGCTAGATTTATGCAATGTAATAGCTGAGGGGTTTCAGGAGCTGAATCCACTGAATCTCCCACCACATATGAGATGATTAGCAACCTAGTAATGTGCAGAGAGATATTTTGTACTTAAAGTAAAAGCCAAATTAACTTTTCTACCATTTATGTGAGTAATCACATCTACTGTTAAGCCAGGGTTTCTATGGCAATTTCACCCCTTGGAGCTACATCCATTTTCCGTCTGACGTGAAATACTGGTGGGCTGCTTAAACATTCAGCACTTTATTTCTTCAACAGAGGATCAAATTTAACCTGAAAATATATATATATGTATATACATATATATATAATTTTCATAGCTCTCTGGAGATTTCTTTTTTCTAACAAAAGGTTGAAATTGGCCCAGAAACTTTAAGGTGTAAGATACTCATCAACAGAACTCTCAACAAATTGGAGAATCATGTGGTACATGTTACGTTTATTTTTGCACTTGCTTTCCCCATTTAAAGCAATTTATTCTAAACAATGTTTTATTGCATGTATAGTTTTCTGCTAAAATGAAGACACATGTCTTCAGTAGACTCTAAAGATCCCAGTGCTCTTAATTACCAAGTTTGTTTCTTTTTTTTGAATCAAACAGATTTCAGTTTTTTCTTGCCTCCTATTCTTCATCTTTCATGCCACGGACACGAAAGATGGAGTATTCTTCTCTTATTTTCTGCACCTGTTTCTATATCATGCTTACACCAAAAAAGACAAAAAGACAAAGCCTCCCTCAATCAAAGAAATATCAAATGGTATCAATGTCAGTCAAATGAAGTAAATGCAATTTTGTGGAATAAAACTAAACATGCAAAAATAAACTGACTAAAGCAATAAAAAGGCAACAGCCAGAGTACTTTTATATGGTCTGATGCAATTTTTTCTATTCCAAACTGACACCAAGAGAATGTAAATTACCAAATATTATCAGATATCTGAGTTCCTTTAGGACAACACAGAAATACGAGCAAGAGGGCCTTGGCTCTACTGTACCACTATAAATGTAAAATTCTTTCCTGAGAAAACATCAGGTGTTCATTTACACATAGTTTTACAGGCTCAGCTTGTTAGAATTATGATGGAGAGAGAAACAGTTGTTGAAAAGAGAGGTAATCAAAATGAATGATTTCTCTGCCTCTCGGAGTCTGCCACTGGAGGACTGAACATCCTCTGCCACTAGTCAATCAATATGTATGAAGAATAATACAATGAAGAGGGGATTGTTAACATCAAATGAAAGAAAATACCCAGAGGAATATGAGTTTCAGATTCTTGAACAAAGCAGAATTTCTACAGCATTTATTCTGAAAGCCAGACAAATAACAATTACACTTGGGACCTCAGACAAAGACCCTGAGCTGTCTCAGACCTATTTTACTACCTTTACCTTACTAAATAAAAATTATTCTTGAATTTCAAGTAAGTTAATGATTGTTAAACATCACTGGAGGTATAATTTTTTAAAGTATCCTTTGGGAATAAAGCAGTAATATCAAAAGCTGCTAGTGTCGAAACTGGAATAAATAAATTAATCATTAAAATCCAAAGCTAAGTTGCTTCTGCTTTCAAGTAGAAAAATGCTTTGGATATCTTGACATGTAATTAGAATGCAAGTGTGTAGGTGTGTATGTAACTAACCCTGAATTTGGGATGAACCACTCAAAACAACTGCACAGCCAGATATTCAAAACAAATACTGTGAAATAAAATTAATAACATAGACGTATACCTCATGCACAAGGTATAGGTATCTGCAAATAGAAAAATAACCACTTAATTTGCAAAATAAAGCAGATGACACAAATTACATTTCAGTTTTGTTTTGAAAACCTAAGATGTGATCCTGTTTATATATTCTGTAATTGCAATGCCAACCTCCTAGTAATGTATGTTGTAGGACACAACTATCCAAAAATGTCTCACAGAAAGAGGGTTTAAGACAGAGGAAATGCAGTCAATTTTCGTAAAGACACTATATATTAACTTTAACACTGAGATTATTGTCAGCTATTTCCTGAATATTAACATGCACAGTGATGATCTTAAGGAGGAAGGTTTAGTCTACATGGTCCAGTCGTCTTATTTCCCCTGCTAAAAAACACTGAAAATTTCTTAGCTACTTTACACTAATAGGCTCCTTAGGGTTCCATCTAATTTTCATTAAAATATGGAAGTCTAAGCCTAAAATATGAGACTAAACCTAAAAGCTAGCTGAACAGAAGTGAAGCACACAAATAAGAAAAATGAGATGAATTAGACCATAGAGTAAAAAATCTGTATTTTTGAATATTCTTTTTTAGAAATCAGTATTGAATGAAAAAAAACAACCCAAACCTACACTCCATTCTATTTTTTAATCTCAGATATATCTGAAAATATGTATTGTGAAATGTTACATTGGAATTAGGTAAAATTAGTTCTACTCAATCAATATCACTTTGAAACATGAAGTTGTATCTTAATACAACATATAATATAGTTTCTGGTGTCCATCCTCAATAAAACTGAGTTAGTCATGATTTTTACCATCCAGCATAACAAATCACACACATCAGTCATTTACTGGTCTTGTCTCTCAACACTTCCTTTGAAGTGCAAAGATCAACAGTGACAATTGAAGATCATGGTCCAAGCGATTAATGGAGCCTGAGCTTCAAAGAAAAAATAAGAGAAGAAAAAGAGCCTAAGGAAAAAAACTCACAAAAATATAAACATTCCTTTTGGTTCAATTCCTGCTCACATAAAGAATAAACCAAGTTGAATAAACTCATGAGCACTATTTGCTCAGAAAACCTGCATGAATGAGGAAAACAAAGGAAAACTGAAGAAGGCAAGAGTATCGGGATAAATAGAAACTGGAGGCTGAAGTTATAAGAGGGCAAGGAAAAACATATTAAAGAGAGCAACGTGAAAGCACATTTTGCTGGAATATGCATATGACCTACATGCAGTAAAGATGGTTCAATCTCAAAAAATAAATCAGTTCAAAATTTCAGACATCAGTAAATACAGTGTAAATAGGAAAACAATAAATGATAAGCAACAAAAGTAAACAGACAAGAAAAGCGCAAAAGATAACAGATAAAATTTAGACAATTCATTTGACATTGAAAATATTCCAGATTATATAGATATAAAACTCGTTCAAACAAGTTTAAATCTGCTCCAGAATCTCAGACAAATACATCTGCTTTATATCTCTCTCCGTTACCTTCCTGATAACCAGCCTGGTTTAGTTTACCTGTCAGATGTTGCTGGAATCTAAGTAAATGGAATTACCTCATTACATTCAGAATGTACAGATCTTGCCCTTAAAATAGTACTACTCATTGTGAATCAGATTTTCCTGGTAGCATTGCATGAAGATAGTCAAGAAACAAATGTTCACAGTTAAAGCTTTTCACTAGACAGCTGAAATATAAGTAAATCATATCAGGAAGATGTAAACTGATGGAACTGTATAATTTTTACATTTTTTGCTACCACGCAGTTTAAAAAAAACCAACAAACAACCCAAACTATTTTCTATTTTACTTAGGGTTTCATCTCTCCGTATTCACTTATTGTACTGAAACAAAGTCCAGCAAAAATAACTTAGACCCAGCTCCCTTGTTTTTGTAATCTCCCGTGTGTGAAACTTTATCTTCATATTATAACATTATTTAGAAAGGTTGTCAAGCATGCTTTAAAAGTCTTTACACCCTTTGCTCTCTAGGCATGATACTATACACAGCTTGAGCTACTTCTATCACTGCATTGTTTTTTAAGTGTTAATGTACTTAAAATTCAAGATTTTCGGAGGAAAGGAATGTGCTGCATGTAATCAAGTTAGGGCAGGAAAACCTGTACAGAAAAAAGCCCCAAACAAACAAACAACTTGTTCAACCAGAACCTGAATGCTTGTTTTACATTTAAGAGAACTCTGGAAGAAGGTCTCTTTGGAAGAAGAAGTTGACCTTCATGGCCATTCAGCTGCAGGGATAGTGATCCTAACATCTCCTGCCACAGCTTCTCTCTCCTCCTGTGCTGCCACAGCCCATAATGGAAAAGTGGAATACAGCAGAGGAACCTCTGAGTATAATCTTTACCCTCCTTCTAAAATTAAATACAATTAACTTCACTTTCCTGATAGCTACTAGAGCTTTATCCTGTCAGCAGGATTTCAAAACTAAATTGATCCTCAACAGTGAATTTCAGGGAGTCTCAACACTAGGCTTTATTGGGGTGAGACTCAGAATTTTGGTACAACTAACTTATGCTGAGTTTCATCACATGAAGTCTAATGGCAGCTTGATACAGTGATGCAACTTGGCACTTCATACAGAAATTATCATTCCAGCAGGATGGGAAAATCTGATGTAACTTTACAGATCTAGCTGTTTCATTGACAACACTTAAATGCAACTAATTTTGTAATTTAAGTCTAACACTTGCTTGTGTTTTCCTCTAGTCATCATATACAGATATCAGCATCAGGCAAATTGTGAAGCAAAGGCATTAAAATGATCCTGTGTAATCACGTCCATGAACTGAGCTAAACCAATCTATCACCACTGTCACTTCTCTTACTGCTCTCTGTTTCACCTTGGTTACAAGATTCATCACTAAGTTAGCACCCAGTGTAACTGTGAGGCTAAGCTAAATGAGCTAGAAAAGTTAGTACATGCTTTTATTGTTAGGCTAAACTTCACAGACCACAGAAGTACTGATTACAGCCATTGACTGTATTTGCACCCAGGAAAAAAAAATAATCCAGAGCAAAACAAGAGCAAATTTAGAATATAACTTCAAATTGCTAATGTCTCTGTAATTATCATCATCAAGATAAAGAAGTCCTAGAGTTCTTTGAAACACAGTAAATTAATAGAAATTTCGGAATTTTTCAATCAATGAACTGCTGATAAAAATCAGTTTCCAAGTGTAATGAACACATGGGAGTAGTTGTCAATCAAAAAGCTTCTACTTGCCCTTTCAAGACTCTCTCTTCATTTCTGACAGGCTTCCCTTGCTCAGTCTTGAAAATTGATCTTACCTTTCAGCAATTACTTCTGTCTTTATCCATCATGATCCACATGCAGATTCAATGGGAGATGTATTCATTCAGATCCTTTCCTATGCAGATTAAATGCTTGCTACTTTAACATCCTGGTTGTGTGTAGGCTCAATAGAAAGTGCCCAGCTATTTGTCTTCATATGATGCCTTAGCAATTATAATGCTTGCAAGAACACACATTTAAGTTTCTGAGCGCAAACTCCCTCTCAGGACAGTACCAAACAGCAGAGTTTTACAACCAAACAACCTCCCCTTCAGCATGAGGCAAAACCCCAGCCTCACAGAAATTCTTAGTGATTCCAAAAGGGAGGGATTTCCCCTTTTAGCAATTTACATTAACTCTCAGTCCAGGATTACATATTACATAAAACATGAACTACATCTCATCTTTTACAGCATCATATTGACAAAATTACTTTAAATCTTTGAGGTACTTTTATCTAAACTAAGAATTAAAAAAAAACAATGCTATGTCTCATTTCTTATGTTGCAATGGCTTAAGAAAACAATACTAAAATAGGGGTACTTTGTGATCTTAATAGCCATTACTTACTAAGATTGTTGTATCTTCTATGTAAAAGTGCAATATTAAACAATGCAAAGAGGAACAGAAAAATTGTCAAAAAAGCAGCTGGGCAGAAGCAACCTGACAAAGGTTTCAAAAGGCCTGTTATCAAGTTAATTTTACTATCAGAGTCAAGATTACACTTGCTTAAAGAAAACATGAAAAATTCACTTATGGGTGTTACCAGAATGATACGATCTCAACAAAATTTGACTAAGCCAGAAATAATGAACTTATAAAAGAGGCCAGATCCTGCCTTCCTGATTCATGAGTGAGTTTGATGCAGTAGAAATTCGTCCCTAATTTAACTTTATCAGCTGAGAAAGATCTATCTCACTGAAGTACTGCACTCAGGAGTTTAAGGTAAGAAAAATTTGGCCCAAACAGTCTCAATAATGCGAGATACAATCTACTCTACATAGGCAAAGCAAAGCTTTATTGATAAAAGCAGGTTTATGCAAATATTCAGCTATAAATTACTTCTAAAGCTTTGGTACTGAAATGTTCTGACATCTATTTAAAAATACTATTTTGTTCTTTTTGGATGATTATCAGATATCTTATTAGATAAAGCTTTGTTCACGTGAATCTAATTATTCAGGTTTATGCTAAGTCCTTTCCTGTCTGAGCTTCTTGCAAAGCAACTTCAAACTGTTTCATTTGCTGAACAAACTGAGTGCTTCCAAACAACTTACGCTAGAAGAGGAATAAAGTAATCATCAGGAACTTAGAATACATTTGGTCTTCCAAGTCCTCAAAGGATTTAAAATACAGAATTTAACTCTTCTTCTCCCTGCTTTGAAGTGAATCATTTTTAGCAAAGGAACTTAGCCTGAGGTTTCTTCAGAGATAGTGCTGTACGCTATTCTGTATAATACAGAAATGGTAACAGCTTAAAACATTGCCAAACAATGGTAGTCTGAAGACTTCTGTCTAAGAAAAAAATCATAAGCAAGGAATCTTTTCTCTGCAAAAATTAATGTGGTGTCTTCCTAATTACAAGTCCTAAATCTAGAACTGCTATTTTATTCAAGTAAATAGCCAAGGTGGAAGATGAAAAAGTTGAGAAAAAAAAAAATCCATGGGAAAAAGACTTAGATGTGAAAACCTGAAAACCTTCTTCTTACATAATTTTAATTAGTATTTGTCATTTTACAGTTACTCACTATACTCATTTTAAAGGCAGTCAGTTTAAGAGGAGATCATTAATACTAAATAGGCTTCTCTCATTTCAGTGACACTTCTTAGGAAAGACTGAAGAGTAAAAGGCAAATTATCTAGGTGAGGAGTATTTTTTAATTCTAAAATAATCTGAATTAATAAATTCTGAGATACTCTCAAAATTTTCTGAAAAAAACCCAACAGTAAACATTTGGAGTATATTAAGCCTTAGACATGCTCCATTTGGGTGTCTATATTCAGCTCTTTATATTTAAACTCTTACTATTAAAGGCGATGTAATCAGCATAGTTTATGAAGCCACAAATGTGGTTCAGTTCACCCAAAGCACACATCTATGTGTAAGTCTATATACAGCTGAGTAGGGACTCAATCTCCTTTGATTGCAAATGGGAGCCAAGGCAACCAGCTCATGTGGAGTCACACAGAAAGACATAATTTTAGGTGTTGGCTGTTGAATCCTATCCTTGGGTTCAAAGCAGTCAAAACTTTTGTTTCTGCTTTTCTTACTAATTTGTTGCAAAGTAAATATCAAAATGAAAATGGAGATACCAGTTACATTTAGTGATATTTCATCAAAATATACATATTCCATAAGAAAATTATAAATAAATAAAAGTTTTTACCTTAAGAAACAAACTTTTCAGCAGGAAAAAAACAAAAACAACAGACCTACTCTAGGCCACAGAAGATGGAAAAATAACTAATAAAATTCTATTCTTTTTCTCTTTTAAGGCAACAATACTAATGAATATAAAACTCTGATCTCATTAAGAGAGTACACATGTACTTCAGAACTAAATCCTCATGGCCAGGTATTCCGTATTAAATAATGTCAGAGCTCATTGAAAAGTTAGGTGAAAAATTTTAACTATTGGAAGAAGGACCTCAACAGTAGAGAGGCATTAAAATAAGAAAACTATTAATACTAAATATAAAGTTGTTTTCTTACCTGTGTGCAGACAAATTACTGAGGTACAGGGTGTATTTTTCTTCAGCAGACAACCCATCCATCATGAAGTAAAAAACGTGAAAATTACTCTGGTTGAGAGGCTGGATAATGACACGAGACTTCTCCAACATGTATGTATAAATCCTAGCTGATTAAGAAACAAACACATAAATTCATCATTATACTGATTGTTCTAAATTTAAATATCTTAAACCATGCACCATTGCAACAGTTAAGAATAAACAATTTTTCGTATGAAATTATCTGAGGGGAGCATATAAAATATTGTATTACCATTCATACTCACGGTTTTCTATATAAATCACATATAAAACCCTAACTCCATTAAAACTGGTGGAACAAACATATTACCTTACTTACTGTTTGACATTACCATTAAAACTAAGTTTTAAAGATACTGACGTTGATTTGTACCAGTTGCTGTATTTGGCGAGACTTTCTAAGAGACAAGCTATTAGTCATCTCACCAAAGTGTAGCCATCTGAGCACTGGCATCTATTCTAGCCTCCTTCTTAACAGAAAGATGGAAGAGAGATTCAAGACCTCTCGGAAAAAACACTCTTCAAAGCATTTCTTCTTTCTCTGCTGGTAACCAAGAACACAGAGATTAATAGCTTAGATTAACCACCTAACTTCTAGATGGCTACATAGAGACCAATCCTCTGCAGAACTGGTTATCAACAAGCTCACTAACCTGAGCCTGGGGAAACATGGGCAGTGCAGAAGGGCTATGATGACCTGGATAAATGAGAAGCCATGTGAATCAGCAGTCTGGGAAAAAGGTGAAGGAGGATGAATCTGAGTGAGATTTGCCTACAGAAATGCAGCTTACAGGATCATACATAACCTCAGGCCCACTAAGATTCTGAAAGAGGCAAAGCACAGAAGCAAAGGAAATACTGAGCCCTTAGATCCATTCACCTGTTCACAAGACAACAGGCATTTCAGAGATACTCGTGAAGAGACAGAGGGATAGTCACTGTTTTGGGCAGGCTACTCTTGAGCTCTCCCCTGGGAGTACAACACCATGTGGTTCCAGATGCAAGAGACTAAGAGAACAAGATAATGTCCAACTGCAGCTAGAGGTCAGGGCCTTTCTGGTCAGTGGGAACCTGATCCCAGTTCCCACTTACCCAGCTGCTGGCACACTTTATCTCATCATTACTTAAATACTAGCTGTGGTGCAAAGACCAGAAGCACGTCTCTTCACACACAACTGAGCACCTCCACCACATGGACACAGTCCATTTTGCTGCAGCTTCAGGCTTTTCAATATCTGCAGTATGGCAGAGCTTTCACAGAGTCTTTGTGTGCATCCTCACCCTGGAAAGGACTGTTGAGTTTAGAGCATAAGATATACTTCTCAGCAATGGAGGAGCTATATTTTTGAAACCCTGTAAGCAGATGAGAATATTAAACTATAGTTTCCCATAGCCTGGCTTTCAACCAACCCATCCAGGACTCCTTTCTTTATGAACTGGAAGTAGTTTCTGAACATATAGTGATTGTAAATATTGGTGCATGCATCCTGCAGCACAGTAAGTATGTTCTCTAAATGCATACCACTCATGTCTTTTTAGAATTTTTCTTTTTTCACTTTTTTTAAAGCTGGCTGGGATTAAAGCAGTATTTCCAGAACCAGTTTTGGACTCACAGGTGTTGCCCAATGCAAAGTGAAACAGTTTGGTGAATGAGAGTGTGTTCAGAGGCACAATAGTTGCATTAGCCTAATGACTAGGCCAGCAGGCAGAATGTCGTGTTCCTGTCACCACAGAGTTGCTAATGTCCACAATAGCTCATTCACTGCTAGGTTGGTTATTGCTATATCATCTGTATTTTTCTGGTAATTTTATTTTAAATTCCACCTATCTTCCCATCTTTTGAAGTTCTTTATGTTTCTGTCTATACTGTTGAAATAAACACAGCAAACCTGAGGTTACTTGAAACTGTGTGTATGAGGCAACACAGCCTTTGAGAATACTGCTGAAAGACAGTGTAGACTGGAGGGAAATGAAATGGATGAATCTTGAACATATTGGTTTGAGAAAGGTCTCAGCAGCTAAATTCTGTCCTTGAACTAAATGCAACTATGTAAGGTCTCTCAAAGAACACACAGGCCAAACCATCCTGGACACATCATTTTTCAGGGGTACAGAAGGTCGGGGGTACATTAGCCAGGGACATCCTCAATGCACAGATGCGGCCTGACACATGTGCTGGCAACCAAAACCATGCCTGGGATTCTGGCTAAGAGACAGTAGGACTGACAGAGAGGAGTTGTACATCTGACGTGCTGAACCTAGAAGACATATCTGGCCCACTTAATCATCCTACAAAATGTAGTAGTGAACTGCTATTATGGAATCTATATTATGAGAAATTGTGTATCATCCATCTAATCCTCTGCTGCTACACTAGAGAAAAAACTAAAAAAACCAAACCTGTACTGGAAGTAAAAGGGCACACTTGGGAAATCATGTATGTTTCTGGCTTCAGTAACTTTGCAACACATTATAAATTGAAGCAATGCAATCAGGCAGGACTGGCCCAGACACACACTTTCATCAGAATCAATCATTACCTGGCTGCCATTCCTACAGGGTAAAACAGAATAGATGAACCTGAAGGATGATTTCCATCTTTTATTGTGCTTGTAACTTATTTCTCAGTAAAACTAATCCAACCATCAATTAATTTGAAAAGAGTCCACTGCAAATTTTTAATCACATTTTTTTTGCAATATTCTTCACTAAGGCTTTCATAACTACCACTTCAGGTGTTTTTAACATTCATTGATTAATAAAAGCAGGAAAAATGTTACCAAAGGTCATCTATCTTTTAACTTTAATGATGGGCAACATCACTTATTTAGATGACACAAATTAATTCGGCCCTTTCCAAGTACTTCAAGTCACCTGCACTTTAATAAGGTTAAATACATTTCATCTCAACTAGCATCTCCAGCAGTGGGAAGAGCTGTTAAGAAAAGCCAAGCTTCCAATCAGCAAGAATCCAACACAGCACATCTTAATGGTGCTAAAGGAGTCATAAAGAAAATCATCATGGTAGTACACTTTTCTACAAAGTGAAATACGTTTGTTAATCTATGTGTGAAATAAGAGGGAGAAAATAATAGAGTTCCAAAGTGAAGTCTGTCATTTTTGTGCAATGGTAATTGTGCTTACAGGCACAAACAAATTTGTACTTCCTTTAACAGCTCACTTGATCTACTCAGCAGCTACACAGTCAGAAAGCAGATTCTGTATTAAAAGTGTGGCCAGTGAAATCTGTCTTTCAGCTATGCTTTCTTAGAGACTACATTGCTCCTTCTCAAAAACCATGCTGTCCTAAACACAGCTAATGCTAAAGACAAGAAAACATTTGTCAATCCATTTGAATGCGATTTAAAAAAAAAAAAAAAAAAAAAAAAATCAGTCCTTGCTTTTCAAAAAGTGAAGACTGAGAAAACCAATACCCGAAAAGAAAGGCAGAAAATTTTCAGACTTTATTTGCTCTTCCTAAGCTTCTTTTTGAGTAATTTGAGGAAATTTATAGAGGCATTAATTTTCATCTTAAGAATTGTATCGACTTACCTGAAGGACCATTCTGGAAAAAAAAAATCAGTCTTTTACTACTATGCTGTAGACGTTAATCATTCTCTAGGAACAATATTAATTTTTTGCCAGAAGATCAATCTTTGAGTTCTGAATTTATTTTAGAAACTTAATGAAATCACTGGTCCATAGTTTATTCTAAGTTTTTGTTCTAATAAAAAACCTTTTACTACATAAAACCTCTTCAGATATCTGTACTGGCTTTGAGTAGAACCACACTCAGAAGCTCCATCCTTGTTTTCAAAACATCGTGGCAAAGATACAGTTTATGCTAAAGAATGAATCAAACCTAACGATGAAAATTATGGGGAACATTTCTCTTATTTAGGTATATTGTACTTTCTGCTAGAAGAATAAACCTTATGTGACAAAAGTTAGAGCATTTCCAGGGTCTAAAAGAACTTCAGCATGAACAAGAAGCTGTCACAAACTTCACTGGTGTCCACAGAAAACGCAAGGAATGCCACCTTGAGCTTGCCCTCGATAATAAAAGCGTACACACGTACTTTGCATGTCCCTCCCTTAGCAAATTGTTCTGGATCTCCAGCAGTAATATCTGTCTGTGGAGGAGTGTAAACCACCCAAACCCTTTGATGGAGGCAGTCTAGTGTCACTTGGATTTTTGTTTACAAATCAGACAGATTTAGCCCTGTTAGTATCAATGAGTTATACAATCATGGCTCAGCAAAATCAGGTGCTCTGCATATTTAAATTTTTAATTAATGTTTAAACAGTGCAAGACAGTAAATACTGCTGCAAATGATCTTGCAAAAAATACAGAGAATTCCTGGGTGGAATTTAAACCTGACAAACATAACATGCCTGATTCTCTTCTCATTTATGGTGGTCTAAATCTGGGACAATTTCACTCAGAAGTGATGCTTAGCAGTGGCCGAGAAAAGGCAACATCTACTATGCAAATCAAACAGCAGGAACAATTGCAAATTTCAGAAATATAAAGCATACTTCTACTGCTGTAGTAAGGCTTGTCTCTCTTGACAGTAAATTATGTAACTTTTGGCTACCTTAGATTTGGTAAGAATAGTTGATACAATTCCTAAATAATTGGGGAATAGCAAGGTAGATAAGTAATTTCTTTATATTTGTTAATGGACCTGACTACCCCTATTTTCTCATTTAACGCCTATGGCTTGAGAGTGATAAAAACACAGAATTAGTGTACCAGAAAACTGACACAAGAACCTGGTTAACTGATTCTGTCACAAGCAATGGCTACGAATTAAACTGGCAGTTCTGGATAAAGCTGTTCAGAAACCCACATCCTGCAAACACAATATACTCAAATTAAATATGTACAATGCAAAGGATTTATAAAATGTTATCTTTGGGGATTGATCTTTATTTTTACAAACTCAACTGAGATGTTCTTCAGTCCATGCTAATGTATATATCATTTTGCATTCCTCCCACAAGAGCTTATAAATGAAAAACAAAATCACACATTTTTAGTTTTGAATTTCCTTTACAATTATCCTGCATTCATTATAAAACCAACCAGAAAAAAGTGTTAGTAATTTCCCATGCAGTGACATTTTCCCTGAAGAAACTATCATATTTTCTAGAGTATAGTGAACTATCTCAAGAAAATGTAATTCCCACTGTGAAATACTCCCAAAGAAATTTTTTAGGAAACTCTTCAGAAAGCATAAACACATTTAAAATTATATTTAAAAAAGAAGTAGATTTGGAAATGTTTATCTAACCAAATCTAATTTACTTGGAATAAAAGCGTGTCTCGCCATACATCTCCATCCAGGAAGAACAGTACAAGTCAAAAACTGTCTGTGTGTAGTTATTTCTGCAGACATACCTTGCTTTGACAGTGAGTAGCTTTATGATGGCCTATGTGGACCAGAAATGAAAGCTCTCTCTGACTGATTTGGAAGAGCAGAGTTTTCAGAATCAAACTGAAAGTTTGCTCAGTTTTCTTGTATTTCTTTTTTTTTCACTAATGAATGCTAACTAGGGATTAGAAGACTCACATTTTTCCTCAAAGCAGGAACAAATTTCACACTATCTTGCCTCTAACAGGAATAAACATCAATATGATTCCTAGTTGTTTCAAAAGAAGTTCTAAGCTGTAATAAATTATTTCCAATTTCAGTATTACAGAACATGCTTGTTTGTTTGTTTTTCACTAAAGAGATTACATTATCACGCACTAATTTAAGGGATACTTAAAATACCCAATACAATATTAGGTACAAATGCACAACTTAATCCCTTTTTTATTCTTACTTCACAGTGTTGCAGTACACAGATCTCTCAGTTTGTTGATCTGTGAAATAAAGAGAAACATGATTTCCTGGGAAATATGAGGAACCAGTGGTGTCAATTTGTTTCTTGTCTTTCCCTGCCGCCTTGTGGTTGCTCAGAACAGGGCACTGCTCACTCTTGACAAGTGACCAATTCACATGCTATGAAACCTGTTCCTCTGACACTGCCTAACCCCCCTTGCCTCTTTCACAAACTTTGAAGCCCTTGCTGTCCAATTCTGTGTACGGCACACTGGGATCTCTGATCTAACATTCATGCGTGATATCAAAATTAATAGATAAAATGATACTTACCTGCAATTAATGTTTTTTTTCTCTCACAAAACTGTAGTTCAAAATACTTTATAAAACAGCTGGAAAAATCATTCAAGGGTGTCTTAGCATGTCCAAAGGCCTCCAAGATACAGTTTACCTGCAAAACAATAGTAAAGAAGCAATAAGAGAGGAAATAAATAGGAAGATATTTCGAGAACCATCAGTGAGGTTAGCTCGTGATTAATAAATGGGGAAAAAAAAGAAGACCATTTTTCATCTTGGAATTTTTGTCATCAAAAAATCCTTGGTAGTTTTTTTTTCAGAAACAGAAATTGAAGTAAGACAACTCAAAATAAATATATTCAAAAAAAAAGCAATGTCAAAATAGTGGAAGTTGTAAGTGAAAGGGGAAGACAGTCATTCACATGTGAGCTGTGTCCTTACCAGTAGTTTGTATATGAGTGACTGTATATGAGTGACTTGTATATTGCTGGAGCTGGCACGCTTAGCAAAAATAATAGAATCTTTGAGGATGGCTTATGAAGTTAGTCAATACTAACAACCCAACAAAGGAATTTACAAGTTTTATATAATGTCAGAAATGGCATAAATTATTGATTTCAAAGAGAATTATTTCAGGATTATACTAGCGAAAAACCAAGGAAAAAATAGATTCAGACATTTTTATGGCATGTCTCACTAATTTATCTCCATGTTATGCTTTCATGGTCACAGCCATTGCATTTAGTGTTTTTGTGTATAATTAGTTGCTTACACCCCTTGCACTCTGACAGGTTCCCTTCAGAACTCTCCTCTATGCATCCTTAGAAGTTGATTGCAATGTGGTCCATACACACTGTTGCTCTGACATCACTGTTTTCATGAAACTGGACGACCTAGCTGGGAAGGGAAGAGGTCTGTGGAGTGGCACAGATAACATGTGACTCAAATCACAAAGACAGAAGCTCTAAAAATCAAACCCTTCACAATTATTAATTAAACCAGCCATCTGTGCAGTAGGTGGCAGCACAAAACTTGTCAGCCTAGTTTAGGTTCCAGTTCCAGTCCAGCAGTGTTGTTTAGGCTGTACTTGCTCTTTAGACTAATTCAGCACTTGCTTTAACCTGTGCAGCTTTATTAATTTAATGGTGCTATGCATAACTGCAGCAGGAATGAATCCAGACTATTCTGTTCATTAAGGCACCTTAAAAGGCAACTAAAATAGAATCTCTTCTCTATTCACTAAGGGTGAGATCTGATACATTTACCTTTACTATCTAAATCAGATATCCCATCTAAGCTAGTTGTAAAGGATCTTTCCATAACCAAAATTTGTGATAATTCTCTTCCACCTCCATTGATTAAGACCCATTGATAGCTGTCTCTGAGCTGAGATCTGAGATAAGAAGTTTCATCAGGAAAGGTAATTTTTTAAAAGAATTTGAATTGGCAATCCAGGATTTAGCATAATTTAAAATGTCAGTATGAACCTTTATAGGGAATTAAATATGGATATATGGAAATATATATTTTGGAAATTAAATATGACCGAACAAATATTCAGAACTCTTACCTATTTCTTAAATATATAGTACACAAATATTGAGCCATATAACTTTGTTCAATCCTTGCAGTTTTCCTGCAAGTTTACATACTATTACTTCAGATGTCTCAACACTTCTTATACTGTTCAGCAAAGCATCACCACACAATACAAGCAAATTTATTTATTTACTGAAGGCAATTAATTTAATGTTTAAGAAACAGTTCCTTATCACAGAAATGTTTCCTATTCACTGCAACACTGATTTTCAAAGTCACCAAAAAAGAGAAACAAAACCGCCTCCACTTTTCAGATTCCTCTTATCACATCAATGTGAGCTTAATCCCATTCCCACTCAGGGAGAAAAACTTCCTTTGACTTCAAAGGTGAAAACAAAGCATTTATGAATTTCTACAGAGCATACACCTTTTTCTGTATAGTTCAAATATCTCTGCCTATCCAAGTGGCCAAGGTTTTGCTTCGTTCCACTTAGTGATCAGAATGCTACTTACATGTTTTATCTTTGTATCAAAGGTATTTCTGCTGCAGCTGGCTCTGCAAGTGAGGTGTTTCACTATCTGTTTGCAGGCTTCACTCTTCCCAGAACCACTTTCTCCACTGCAAGATGACAGGCAAGGAAGAGAGGGAGGAATCATTGTTAGTTTCACAATTGAAATGTTATTTATATTCTCTGCTAGGTTTGTTTGAATGGATTTAAGGTACCTCCATTAAACTTTCATTTCAAATAACAGAAGGTTTATGGATGACAAATAAAGAACAAAACACAGGAGATAGACTGACTGACTGTCTATGTTCATGAGGGCTGTCAGAGCTGTCAAGATACATTGTCTTGTACCACAAGTCAAGCCAATCAAATCTAATGCTTTCAAGCCTTTTTGAAGGTATTTATGGCACAGATTTTATGTTTTTCTTTATCTTTTGTCCAGCAAAGGAGCTCACTAATGCTGCCTGGTTCTCTTTGCAGATGGGGAAATTACTGCTGTGGTAATGATGGAGAATCAGAAGAAATGGAAAGCGAAGAATACAATAGGACAAAGGGAAAGAAAATAAAAAAGGAACAGGAAGGAAAAGAAAAAGCTTATTGATTTTATAATCTGCCCAGTTTCTGAAATATACTCTGACTTTAGTGATTCTCCCTGGATCACTGTGATTTCTTGTTTGTGATGTGGAATAAATATCCAAAAGAATGAGAACCTCTGACAGGGAAAGTGAGCAAGGTAAATAAGGCAAAAGGAAATAGAATGAAAAAGGTGGAAAGAAACAATTGAAAAGTGGTGGGATGGAGGAAGGGAGCAAAATCAATGGTGCACTTTAAGCATGAAGACGAAAGGAAAAGGAAAAAAGAGATGGAAAGGATGAAGTCAGTGAAGCCTGATTAAGAAATTCATGTAAGAATTTCTTACTTGAATTATAAGATGTTCTCTTTACAGACAACTGAATTAAATAAAATGTAATTTGATGCTCCTCCTTCATTTATTCACTTGATCAAATTTAAAAAACTGTTTCTACAACAGCCAGTTAGATTTTTCACAAGTACAATGGATGTGATGGCTGGTCAATCTGTTATCTGCGTATTTTAGTTTCTGAAAATGAGAAGGCAGTAAAATATAGTACTTGTCTGGCCATTCCTTTATCTATTCAAATATCACTTCAAAGGAGAAATCAGTTAAAAAGGAAGAAACAAAAGAGGGAAGGACAAAAAAGAGCTTCATACTTGGACAGCAATGCACCATTTAATCTCATTCAACTCTCATGGGAAATACATGCAGCTTTGGTGAATATCTTATTGTTTGCCTGGTAAATTTTAGTCTTACATGACAAGACAGATCTTGTCATTACTATATGTGATGTGTCCAACTGTTTTTGTCTATGTTGTCCATGTTTCTATAACAAGGTGGGGGCTGACACTGGACTTCAAACTCCTACTGGCATCAGTAGGAGGTTTATGGTCCAAGACTGCAATGGTTTACAATCTGCCTACATGTTCGTGTATCCAGTGAAATTCAGCTGTGGGTCCTGAGGGAGTTGACAGATGAAGTTTTTAAGCCACTATCCATAATTTTTGAAAAATCGTGGCAGTCAGGTGAAGTCCCTGCTCTCTAGAAAAAGGAAAATATTAAAATCCATTTTTAAAAAGAGGAAAGCAGAAGACACAGGGAAATACAGACCAAGCAGTCTCTATTCTATGCCAGGGCTACAGTGTTGGTGGACAGGGGCAGAACAACTCACATTGTCTACCTGAACTTATGCAGTGTTTGACACTGTCTTGCATAACCTCCCTGTCTCTAAATTGGAGAGACACAGATTTGATGGATGGACCATTTGGTGGATAAAGAACTGGCTGGATCATCACACACACAGAGTGGTGCTCAACATCTCGTTGTGCACTTGGAGACCAGAGCTGAATGGTGTCCCTCAGGGGTCGGAACTGGGGCTGATATTGTTGAACATCTTTGTCAGTGACATGGACAGTGGGATCAAGTGCTCAAGTTTGCTGATGACACCAAGATGTGGGGGGACACCTCAGGCTGGAGGGAAGGGATACCATCCAGAGACCCTGACACATTTGAGAGGTGGGTTGATGCAAACCTCATGAAATTCAACAAAGCCAAGTGCAAGGTCCTGCACCTGGGTCGTAGCAACCCCCGACACACCTACAGGCTGGGCAGAGAAGTGACGGAGAGCAGCCCTGAGTAGAAAGACATGGGAGTGATGGTCAATGAGAAATTCACCATGAGCCGGCAGTGTGTGCTCACAGACCAGAAAGCCAAGTGAATCCTGGGCTACATCCAAAGCAGCGTAGACAGCTGGTTGAAGGAGGCAATTTTCCCCCTCTACTCCACTCTTGTGAGCACTGCATCCAGTTCTGGTGTCCCCAACAGAAGAAGGACATTGAATTGTTGGAGCAACTCCAGGGGAGGGTCACAAAGTTGATAAGAGGACTGGAGCATCTCCCCTATGGAGACAGGCTGAGAAAGTTGGGGCTGTTCAGCCTGGAGAAGAGAAGGCTGTGTGGAGACCTCGTAGCAGCCTTCCAGTATCTGAAGAGGGCCTACAGGGAAGCCAGAGTGGGACTCTTAAGTCAGGAACTGTAGTGACAGAAAAAGGAGTAATGGTACAAACTGAAAGAGGGGAAATTTAGGTGAGATATTAGGAAGAAATCTTTTACTGTGAAGGTGGTGAGACAACGGAACAGGTTGCCCAGGGAAGCTGTGGGTTCCCCATCCCTGGAGGTGTTCAAAGCCAGGTTGGACAAGACCTTGAGAAACCTGGTCTACTGAGAGGTGGGAAGCCCATGGCAGCAGGGGTTGGGACTAGATGACCTTTTAGTTCCATTCCAACCTCTTCACATTCTATGTTATGTGAAGATCTCAACTAGTAGGTCACAAAGCCATTTTTAAACCAAGCCTAAGAGCAAAAGAAATTGTGTAATGTCGAGATGTTACTGTCACAACTAACATGAAATTAGCAACTCTCCAGAAATGACAAGGTTCTCCTTAAGTGCACTATCCCTTGATCAGATTTTCAGCTTCTAACTTTCTGAAAGTGTTTCGAAAGTCAGATGGTACTTGATGTCAGCTTACATCTCTGCCCTCTTAATGATGACTTCACTCTCCAAATACTAATTGTACCATGCTGCCTCTGTTCTTAAGATCCAGCGTTAGCCTTCTGCCTTTATAATGGCAATCTCCAGATTCCATGTTTCTTTGCCTGTTGTCACTAACGGGAACTGAGAAAAATTGAAACAGGACATTAGTCCTCTGATATTCCTCCCTTACAGACATTTCACAATCTTGCAAATGACAGATCTCATACCTGTATTATCCAGAAAGTCAGTGAGCTTATAGGCAAATATAAATCTATCACAGCTCCCACTAACATTGGCCAGTTCACTGGCAACTGTGTGTCATGATGATGAAATAGTTTTGTCCCTCCACAACATACTTAATCCAAAATCACAGCTGTAACCTGCTATCACTGTACCACAGGTTACCAACAAGATTAGTAACAGTGGCTCTTCGGTTATTTCAGCTGTTAAGGAACTTCTCTGAAATTAAAACATCTGATGTTTCACAGTTACAGATTATGCTATTGAACAGAAGTGTTCATTCATGTTTGATAATCAGATCTGACATAATTCATAGTTTGTAAGAGCTCACAGCTTGTCCAAAGCGTACTGCCCTCTACATCCAGCAGATAAATATTTGTATCATTCTGAGAGCTATACAAGACTTGATATTTAACAAATTGTTGGAGTATTTTATTATTTTGTTTGTTCAGGCCCAACCTCATCTGCCAAAAACAATCTTTTTAACAGAAAGATTTTCCAGGATTCAAAAATCTTTCTCACAACTGGAGAAATTGAGGGTGGGGAGAAGGGATGCTAAAATAACATTTGATGTGACTTTGATTGTTTTCAAGAATTACAAAGCAGGCATGCAACTTAAAATTAAAACCAAAAAAATGACTTCTTAAACAAAGGAACTGGAGTGTTCACCATAAGTTTCCCCACTTAAGCATTAATTTGCTTCACTTTTAACATAAAGATATGTTTGTTTTTCACTGCAAGACAAATGTGGCCCAGATAACACAGGACCATGCAAACAAGCACAGAGTGGACAGTTTCTGTCCATTCTTGAATATTTCTTCTCAAGATTTACGTTTTCTGAACATTGCAGTGACACAGCTCAAAGATTTGACATGCTCGGCTCCACTGTTAATTTTACAGTCCTGTCACAGGAGCTTGTTGGTCAAAGTGGTTGCTAAATTACTGTTCAGGGCTTCAAAATTCACAAGATTGTGGTTGCTGAAAGAGAGACACAATGTGACTTAGTTGTTCTGTACATTTCAATTATGTTCACTTTTAGTGAAATACAGATTGAACCACGGAGAAAGAAATGCTATGTTAGGAAAAGTTTTAATTGTTGATACCATCATTTGGAACATTTGAGGCAATTTACAATGAAAAAGTAATTTAGTACCTAGTACTAGACCTTGTTTACTCCATTTCACTCAAGGTTGAGTAAAATTTTTTGCAATGTCACCATTGTATGCAATATTTTTGCTCTAGCAATTTAATGCTGCTTAGAGAACAACTCCTGTTTTCTCTTTTAAATAACTGTTTCATCGCTATATTTTTCCAAATGTGATTTACAATATGAATGTTGGCTTCTTATAACTTTTGTTTGGACTGCCTTATCCTGGTGTAGGGTAAGTTAGCATCAAAGCAGAAAAGCCTTCTTCTGCACTAAAACTTTCTTAGAAGGCATTATGGAACAGACAAAGAAGGCTTATTTCCCTGACAAAAAAGGTTAAATTAGAAACAGCGTACTCCAAAGGAAAGCAAAATGAACAGAGAATTTGAAATCCTATGCTCACATAGGGCTTTAGGCAAGTTCCATGAAGTTTTCTTACTTTATTCCTTTTTTGTCTTTCCAGCTTTTCTTTATAACTACCTGATGGAGGGCCTGTTCCCTACTATTTCTTTATGAATATTTTGTTAATACAACCTTAATTACAGGTCTAATCTTTCTATCTTCAAATATTATGAATAATTTAAAAAAATAAGTTCTGTTTTGAAATAAAAAATTAAAATCTAAATTTGTTAGGAAAAAGACCAATTGAAAGTGTGAAAATACAAAGGTCATGTGAAGCAAAGAACACAAGACATAATACAGCCAGGAGGAACTAAAGAAGCTACACCCATCAAATCCATGGCATTTGGGTTATCATCCAGCTCTTTTGCTTTCTTGTGCCAGTCTAGCTGGGCTGCTGGTGCCACCCATGCTGGAGAGCTCCATGTGGAGCATGTGTTTGCTGGACATCCACCTGAACTGCCTGGCTGTGAAGAGCTGTGGTTGGAGTTCCAACTCTCTTCGTGGCGACTCCCAACCCCACAAAGCCTGTGCGAACACCCCAGCTCTGAGACCACCACAGCTGTTGGTGCTCACCGGGTTCAAAAGTTATTGGATGGAGAGGGGCTTAGACAGACAGAACCATCACATGGAAGTAGTTAATCAAGGAAGCCCAGGTAAAAGAGTCAGAAAACAGCCAACCCCAGGCAATTTTTAAGAATTACTTTCTGCAAGTACTGAGAAGTACTTGCTTACCCTCAGTTTATGCATATTAGGCATAATATGGTTTGTCTATATCTTTATGATTTCAGAACACGGGATCATTATTGGATTGTTTGGTAAGCAACAATCCCCGTATAAACAGATTCTACAAATCATCTGTTTAGGGAAAATATGACAAAATATAAAACATGTAAGGAACAATATACCTGTAATTTCAGATTATAGAAATGACAGGGTTTTATTTTTTGCGCTTCATTTTCAACTCTGACCAAAGGTACCATACTCAGAAGTGCAGAAATACTTAACAAAAAAGCTTACTCCTGCAGTACTTGAACTATAATTAGAAATGATGGAAAACTGCTGACAGAATGTGTTCATATAAGATTTCCACCAGGTTTAAAAGAAGAAAGCGTGCTGTTCTGCGTGAACTTCTGAAACCAATCTCTTATTGTACTACCCTAAACAGTGAGCATTACTACTCCAAATTCCCATTATTATAGTAAGATATATCCAGGGAAGAGTGAGTAAGTTTGCACACTTTTGGGGGTCAGAATAATTTATTTCTTCTCCATTTTCAGAGTATGTAAGTGAGACACTGAGTCTTACTCCCAGTGACTGAGGTTTCTAGATTTGAAACAAATATGTGCAAGCAAAACTGTTAAATACAAAAGAATGGGTTGTGTATTATCAGTAATGCTATCTGTAACTGATCAATCCTGCATGTTAGTTGGAAATTATATTTCTAAAATTAAGCTAAATTGGACAGTGTATTTCTAAACAATGTCTTAATACAAATCTGTAACTGTAGTGCAGCAGACTATTGCACTTACGATATCTAGAACTATACTTTCAAAAAGTAAATATTATTAAATTGATCAGAATGCCTTTGGTGATGCTAAACTAAGGAAATCCAAACCTTTCAATTCATTTCACTGTAAAACACAAGGATTTCTCCCCATTCCAGATTATTTGGCTTAAAAATGTGATTTATATCACAACAGTATCATTGGATATTGACACTCCTGGCTGCTAACAAGTTAGACCATTTCATTTTATGTATTTATTATGATTTTTTGACACACAAAATTAGCCATCAGCATGCCATAAATCTTTGGTTTGATTTACTAAGGATCCTTAGCTTTTAACAAGCCTATATTTAGGCTCCCTAGACAGCTCTTTACTCATCTTGTCAGTGCTTAATGTATTTTCATATCCTGAAAAGCAGGAGCAAAATGCAGTCAGAAGGAAGCTAATAATGAAAAGTCAACCTACTGGCTACTTAAGAGCATAACTAATAACATTATTTTATTCTGTAACTTCCATTAGAAGTTTATACGAAGACAGCTCTTGGTGTTAAGAATACAGGAGTGAAGCTGGCTTGCTATAAACTGAAAATAATTGTGAATTACTGATAGTAAGTTCTACAGTGCTTTGGCCAAATGCTTTCCTGTTGTAAAATGCTCAATTTCAGTGAGTGAACTTCTGCTCAAATGTGAAGTGACTGGGGGAAAAAAAAACCTTTGTAACATGGTAAGAAATTTGGCTACACCTCAAGTCCTGTGTCCAGTTCTGGTCTCCTCACTTCAAGAAAAACATTCAGGTGCTGGAGGGAGTCCAGAAAAGGGAAAGGGAGATGGTGAAGGGTTTGGAGCACAAGTCCCATGAGGAACAGCTGAGGCAGCTGGGGGTGTTTAGCCTGGAGAAAAGGAAGCTCAGGGGAGACCTTCTCACTCTCTACAACTGCCTGAAAGGAGGCTGCAGCCAGGGGGGGATTGGCCCCTTCTCCCAGGCAGCCAGCGACAAGACAACAGGAAATGGCCTCAAGCTGCACCAGGCGAGGTTTGGGTTGGACATCAGGAAGAATTTCATCTCAGGAAGGGTGATTAGACATTGGAATAGGCTGCTCAGGGAGGTGGTGGAGTCACCACCCCTGGAGGTATTCAAGAAATTACTGGACATGGCACACTAGTTGACAAGGTGGTGTTCAGTCAAAGCTTGGACTCGATGATCTCAATCCATCGAATTTTACAATCTCATTGATTCTGTAATCCCATGGAGGATATTAAGATTAAAGGTTCAGAAGATATGAAAGTAAGTAAAGTGTGAAAAGATAGAGGCGATAAGACTGAACAACAAATTTCTTTTACTGAGTACATCAAATTCACCAGACTCACTGCTTTCAGAGAGTTTGAGAAAAGAAAGTTTAACAGATTTGGGGATTAAAAAGTTCCAGGTGAATGCCAAGTTTCACCATTATAAAACCAGCATATTTGGATGAAACTCTTTTCACAGGTTACTAATATATTTATTCACAATCTTGAAGTTATTTATCATTGAAACAACACTGTGAATAAAGGGTAAAGGTTAAAGTCCATTTTACAGTCCATTTTGAGCTTGGAGAGCTAAAGAACAAACTCATGGTCTCAAAAACATGTGAGGCAGAGTGCAAGCTCCAATACAGGTGCCTCACCACAGAGGTTTATAATTTAGTCAAGGAATTATCATTTTTATTGTCAATATATTCTATTTCTAATCCTGATTCATGTAATATTAGCAAACACACACAGCAGTTTTGAATTCTTTACCATTAACTCTTGTTCCTAATTAGATGCAGCTACATGGAGTGGCAATTGCCCAAGAGAATTTATGAACTTGAGATGTAATTAAACCTTTTTCATTTCTATTTTGCTCTAATGTATGATACAGAGATCAGTACACAGAAAAAAAATCAGTTGGAGAAAAAAATAAAATGGAAATCTCAACTGCTGAGGCCCAAGGGAAACAGCTGAAAGGCAGGAGGTACAAATTAATTAATAGAAAGATAAATTTTCACCTGAGGATAAAGCATTGGGGACGCTGCTCCTGGAATAGCATGTGATAAGCTCTTTCAGCACAGGAAAATATATGTGGGGGAAGTGAGGAACACAGTTTTCCAGAGTTACTTAAATAAAGCTGGGTGACCTGAAAAATTGTAGCAAATTAAAATGATAAATACATTTCAAAACAATTATGTTTCACCCCCCTAATTTGCGTCTTTTGTAAAGCTTTCTAAGCATTATGAACAGACTATCTCTATGTATAGAAGTGATACTTTTACAACAGCTATGAAGATCTTAATTGCAGAAAATAGAGCTTTAAGCACAGAAGGTCTAATTAAGACACAAAAGTAAATATAACTATAGGACTTACCAGTACTGGTTTGTGCATTAAGTAAAACAAAACCTAGTAAGCTACTTTTTAATACCTTACATTTATAGTTTTTCAATGTCTTGACTTGAAAGTTTACAAAATGAAATATGAACATCCCATGAAAAGTTAAAATTGAAATCAAAGGAATAAGTTATAAACTAATTAATTTACTACATGGCAGGGCAGTCTCCCACAAATACTCTCTCTGCAATATAGAGTAACTCCTGATACACATAGCTGGCAACATATACTACCCTTAAAGCCTGAGTAAATCCAATTATCTGCTATAGAAACCACTTTTTTTTTTTTTTTTTCCTGAGGGTATCCTGATGTTCTCACCCCTTGCTTGTCCCATGCCTGTCTTATTTATTTAGATATTAAGCTATTCAATCCTGGGGCGTCTACAACACTGTAGCTGAATGAATCCTCCATATAAATTCTCAGTCAGGCCTTAAGGGCTACCAGATAAGAAAGGATTAAATCCACACCAATTCTCCAGGAATCATTTCAGGATGTCACAAAGTACAAAGAAAAACCTTCACACATGTATGCTCAATGCAAAATGTTGCAAGTTTACATATTTTTCTAATACAAACTTCAAGAATATATTTGTTCTAATCAGGCACAAGTAAATTCTGCAGGAATGTAACAAAGCAGCATGAGCACAGCTCAAGGAGTTCTACAGTCACTAAGATACCTTCAAAGTCGTACTTGCATGTTCCTCGTAGTATAATGCTATTATAATGTGTAGTGTAGTAGTACAGTGTGTTTCCATGTAAAAATGCAATAATATTATCATCTAGCAATTACACTGAATTTCATAAGAAGCAAAGTACATCAGTGTCCATTAACGTATGATTCCTTATGTCATCTCAGAGTGAATAATTGCTTATAAAATATTTATTTTAGTAGTATTCTACTGGAACGAAGCGTGGGAGGTCAGTGCATGGTAACAAGATTATGTTTGTAGAGAAGTTATGAATGGTATTTTTTAAAAAAGAAGGAAACATAAAATGTCATTGTTATTGAAAAAATATATATGATAATCTTTTCACTTCTTCATTCTTGTTTTAAAAATAGTATCATGCCCAATAGATGTTTGCATTCCTTTTCTTTTTGACAGCTAACAAACTACATACTTGAAACAAAAATGCTAACTAATGAGCCACATCATATAGCATGTCAGCATTTAGTGAGGAATTGATACCATCACTTTTTTTTACTTTAATATATAGATCATCTAACACTTAGAGACTTTAATACAATATCAGCTAAGCTGCTGCAGTATACTGGAGCGTTTCAAAAACAAAGTGATTTTACAACCATGGTTTCTTGATCATCTGGGAAATACCTTCATAATGCACAATAGTGTGCAGATTACAATGATGAAGTGAAAGCAATTATTATCCAAGGTGACCCAAACAATTACAGGACAAAAAGTGTCTTATGATAAATTTAATTAAATAGATCTATCACAGAGAAGTAAAGATGTAGCAAACATTCAGCAAACATTTTAATACGTAAACTCTTTCTCTTTACAGTTCTCTCTTGGTGCACAAAATCATGTAGCTAATATAAAATACACAGTGACAGGAAAACATACCATCATCTAAGACCATGGAGATGATGGATGACTTCCATTTTTATAAATAAATTCAGACTCCCAACTTGGAATCTGCTGCTCCTACCATGAACGGCACAGCGTTTCTTTCAGATTTACTACTGATACACACAAAGCCACGTGACGTAACAAACAGCCACAAATTACAATTTGCTTACCAAATTTTTAACCCTTTATAATTCTTCGTAAGTTAAATAAACATATTTGAATATTCCCTATCAGGGAGGCTGATCTCTGTGATCTCAGTGCATCAATGGGAAGATAAGAGGGAAAGATAAATTAACGGTTATACTAACACCATCTCTAAAATGTCTGTGTGAAGATGAAGGAGAGATCAAAACTCTTGAATATTTTCATATGACTCAAGTGCCCCTTGCCCAAATGCTGCCCGTGCCCAGCACAGGCCACCTCCCTATGCCTGACCCAGGGCAGTGCTCAGCTCGTGCTCAGCATGCTGCTCTCATTGCTGTACAATATCCCAGATGAGAGGCCCGGCGTGGAGCACGAACAGACATTTTGAGCCTTTGTGCGCCATCCAAGGTTGTTATCTCCACAATTATGTTTTGAGCAAGGGAGTGTGAACTAAAACAACCACTGTATGAAGTATGCATCTATTTTTATAAGTTTGATTGTGGCAGAAACCACCAAGGTCATCCGGAACAAAACGTGCTCCTGCTCATTTGAAGCGTTATCAAGATGGCTGCTTTACCAATCAGACGCACCAAAAACCATTGTATCTTGGAAGAAATTTTTGAAGTTTTGCTAAAATACTAAAACTGAGATGCTCCCCACACAAAATGGGCACATATGTTAACTAATTTTAGGGGTTTGGCCTGTCAAATGAACTATACGAACTGTGAAAAAATATCTGCAATCTTTTAAAAAGAGAATGCTTACCATGGTAGAATAAATAGGAAGTTCTTTAAATGGGTTAACAAGCAACAGTATATCACCAATGTAGGTCTGAAAAAAAAGAAGATATAATTGCTTTATTAAGTAATAAATTAAATTTTTTAAGGAGGCTAATGGCTTTCTTCCAAAAAGAACTCCAGCAAAACCTCTTAAATCTGGCTAACAACATGCTAAACATAATTCATGAATTCTGAGCTTTTAACTCCACAGTTTGAACTTGAGATCTAAATTTACATTTCAAACAGAATTAATTAATCTTTTTGTAATAAAACTGAGTTCTTCATAACTGAAAATTATGCAGAGAAAAATTGCACTACATATATTATTGGTAGATTATTTGAAAGTTAATTTGTAACTTGCCACTTGCTAAGCTACAAAAATGTCACAGAATCACAGAAGCTGCTGAGTTGGAAGGGACCCACAAGGACCATCGAGTCTAACTCCTGGCATGCCTACCGTGTAAACAAGCTCCTCAAGGGATTTTTTATGGAATAGATGACATAATTTAGAAATGCTATACTGGTTATTCAGAGCTGATACATTAAAATATGTTGCTTGTGGGGTAAGATGGAGCAATTGATACATATGTAAGTCTTTATGCAAGTGTATGTGTCTATGAACACATGAGCACGCATCTGGAAAAACTATCCTGACTATATCAGAAAGAGTAAACCATATAATGATTGCAAAGTTTGCAAGATTTTACTGTTTCATATTTGGGGCTATTGATGGATGAGAGGCTGGACATGAGCCAGCACTGTGCTCTAGCAGCCCAAAAAGCCAATTGTAACCTGGGCTGCACCACAGCAGCATGGGCAGCAGGGTGAGGGAGGGGATTCTGCCCCTCTGCTCTGCTCTGGTGAGACCCCACCTGAAGTGCTGCATCCAGCTCTGGGCATCCTCTGTGGTCCTCAGCACAGGAAAGACAAGGACCTGTTAGAACAAGATGAGGGCCACGAAGGTGATCAGAGGCCTGGAGTACCTCTGCTACGAAGACAGGCTGAGAGAGTTGAGATTGTTTATCCTGGAGAAGGCTCCGGGGAGACCTTATAGCAACCTTCCAATACCTAAAGGGGCCAACAGGAAAGATAGGGAGGGACTCTTTATCAGGGATTGTAGTGACAGAATGAGGAGGAATGGTTTTAAGCTGAAAGGGAAGACATTTAGATTAGCTACTAGGAAAAAAATTCTTTACTGTGAGGGTGCTGAGGCACTAGAAGAGGTTGCCCAGCGGAGTTGTGGATGCCCCATCCCTGGAAATGTTCAAGGACAGGTTGGATGGGGCCCTGAGTTCACCATCTTCTACTGGAAGATGTCCCTGGCCATGGCAGGAGGGTTGGAAGCAGATGATCTTAAAGGTCCTTTCCAACCCAAACCATTCTACAATTCTATGCGGTTAAGTATAAGATTGTAGGTCACTCTTGCTGCTATACTTTTCACTCCACGTAAATAGCTGCTGCTGTATTACAATCTTAGAATGCAAAAATTGTCACACTTCTACCCCTGAAGAGGTCAGACACCAAAGCATCATGTGAACAGTTCCAGTCATGCTGTCTTTTTCAAGATGAAGCATTTCGATTTGGGGAGGTAGAAAATATTGTCTTTCAGAGTAAATTTACTTCTAAAATGCATCAATTTATTTCCCTTCTCTCAGTCACCCTGACTTCAGTGTTGGGTTTTCCTACAGAATGAAACTTTATAGAGCTTCAAAAAAACATGAAGCAGGAAGTGTTTAGTGCTAATGAGGACTCTGGTTTGGAATTGGAGCCCAAGGACTTTTCCTTCTAAGTCTAAGAACCAAGTCAAGGTAAAAGCATCTTCAGCACTGATGCTGACACTCTCCCAAAGCACACTGGCTGCTGTTGAGCAGAATACTAGTAATCACTGCCTACAAATTCTATTAACCTATGAGAATTCCAGAGTAGAAGATCCTTTCAGGTGAAATCTTCAGTATCTTAAAATAAAAGACTTCCTCTGTGGATCTTCATGAATTCAGTTTAAGTTTTCTTGTATCTTTGAAAGTGAGGTAAAGAAAAATAAATACTCATGAGTGTTTTTTAGGATTTGATCCATGATTCTAAACCCTAGAATTTTTTTTACCGTTGAATGCCATAATACCTAAAACTGAAGTTCCCATAATTTCAAAAGGATTCACAGGAACATAACAGTTCCCTATATTCCTTTAGTGTAAACAGTGTAATTAACTTACAAATTCAAAAATAATATGCATGTTTCACATTTACATTCCACTCAGCTGTTCAGTAAGTTAGTGATAAGTTATGGGAAAGATACGGACAGGGATACAAAAATTTTCAAGTGCTTAACCAGATGCTTTCTGTGCTAATTATGGCACAACCAGGAAAATCTTCTTTACAAAATCTTGCTACAACATTTTCTTTTGGTATCTAGATGATTAACATTACAACATAATTATTTCTCTGATGTTGGAAGAAATTGTTAATTAAATCTCCCATGCTGAATTCTAAGCTTTTTAAATCTAAATTTCTTTTACATTTCCAGTAATCATGCTCTATTAAACTGACATAATGTTAAAAACGGAAGCATCTTTCAGTGGTTTGAGAAGGAAGGTTACAAAGTATGGTGGTGCACCACCCCCCCCAAGCCACTGAGTATCATCTGAGTGACCTGAAAACACTCATTCGTGACAAGTGTGTTCATCAATGTTTATCAACACATTTCCTGCGTGAAATAAACATGCATAAATTGTATTCTGAAGTAGTATTTTGTTTTTTGTTTCTCTTTTTCCTACACAAACCTGAGGAATTGCAGGGCTTACACACACACACATGCCCGCATCCATTTAAAACTAGTCATGAGTTTGGGGCAGGTTACTGTCCAGTAATTATGATAGTAATCCTATTTTTCCTATTCTCTCTTTGATCTTTTTTGAAAGCTTACTATTTATAGGTGAATAGCAACTCACATATATCTGATTATTGTTGAAACGCTTCTGAATCTCATAAAGCAGGCTGCTGTCTGTTAGCTCACTCAGAGAAGCCAGGTCATCATTTGGAGCTGGAGGCATTAGCTTGATCTAGAAAACACAAATTAGAGAAATACAGTAATTTCACACTGAATCATTCTGTACCATAATGTTCCAACTTACAGTATAAACCAAGACCACTAGAAAAAATGGTCCACTATGGGAAAAAATGCATTAGGGAACTGGAAAGTTGCCACTCCCAAACAATTCCACATCATTAATCTTAATCAAGGGAAGAATATAAAAATTATTATCAATGTTATGGTATATAACTGCATGAGTCTGATGGGCTCTTCAGAACATACCAGAGTGCCATTTGCAATCCTTAAACCAATAAAGATTCTCAGATCAAATGCAATTTTCCTGCTCTCTTCATTAAATGTTTATGACAGAAGAAATCGAGAAATTACTTAGTGTACTTGTAAAGTATTTCTTGTCCAGTATTTAACAAAGCTCTCAGACTACTCTTTATTATATGGGATTTAAAAATCTACTGGAATTTTTCTTACAGATTAAAGTAAGTTAGTAAGAAATTGGAATTGTGTTGTCATGGAAACCAAAAGATAATCAAAAGAGTCCACTTTAGCCAAAACTGGTGAGTGAAATTGTTTAACACTTTTGAGATTAGAGTGAATAATATAAACTCTGCAAAGGTAAGTAAAAAAGTAAATGCTAATGAAACAAAAAAAGATCCAAAATACTAAGTCAGGAGACAGAAGAAAAAAGAATCAGTGATAGTGGAAATTTGATTAAAGACAAAATAAACATTGATACATTAAGCAGCGTGCTTATAAATACTGACCTACACTTAAAATGTAGTTTGATGGATTTTTTATGTTAGCAAGATACCCAGAAACAGAAAATTCTCATGTGAATGACAACAGAATTAAGTCGTTTGTTCAGAGTTTATTATAATAACTCAGGGTCTCTTTTGAGGATGGACAACAAAGAAGAAACTTCTTTCTTCTATTGTTCTGCTTAAAATGAAGGCTCAGGAGAAAAGCAAACACTGCCCTTTTTTAGTGAATACCTCAGCACCTTCAGTCTCTGGCAGTGACAGGAGATCAGTGGCAGAAGCAGCAAGCAGACTGGGAGATATTGGAGGGAACACGGAGCATGCTTCTGTCATGGGGAAGAACCCAAAGACTATGGATACTTGCGTTTAGCACTGGGGATCTGACACAGAACTTCTAAACTGCAACTGTTTCCACAGGTTCAGGGTCTAGCTCAGAAAACCTGATACTCTGATTTCACTACCTGTGCCTTATACATGTATGTCTACCTACTGGAGAGGTTTGTTCCCCACCCCATTAAAGTGAATGAAGATTCCTCTGTCACACAGAAGATGGCATTTCTTGCTCTTTTTGTTTCTAATCATGGCAGTTGGATGTACGGCTTACTAGAAAACAAGAATTCCATTTGGCAAAATAAAAAATTAAATTACATTTTGCCATTTGTCTTTGATGATGTACATTGGAATACAAAACAAAAATTAACAAAAGAATTTCAAGAACATTTTTAAGTGTCTTGTAGAGAGAGAGAGCAGAGAGACAGAAGTGTGTGGCCTCCTTTCCTTAACAATGTGCTCACCTGGCATGCAGGAACAAAACAGGCATCAGTCTTCACTGCACTCCCTTGTGTGCTATCAAAACTCACAACATCTGTGCCATAGAATGAGCTTCTTTTAATCTATCTCTAAGAAGATCAAACCTCTGCTATGTATTTGTAAATAAAAGAAGGGTTTGGATAAAAGTACTGCCCTGGGATTCTCTGTATTTTCTGAACTTTTTAGCACATTCCTTAAACATTCCTGGTTCCTATCAGCTAGCACTCATGCAGATGAAACCTGGATATCATTCAGGTCACATAACAATAATAATTTCCCATAGGTCATTTGGGCATGGCCACATCTCTGGAGGGAGAAAACAGTTTTGCCTTGCAGATGTGTATGGACTCATCCCACACAGCCGTAGGCCAGCAAACAGGCCCTGACTTGCATTTATTTCATAATCAAGGCATGGCCAAAAATGCTCATGCTCTAGATATGGTTAGAAATGTGAAGTGTTCATTAAAACTCCAAGTAAGGAAATGAAAACCTTTTCAACTCTTTTTTTCTACAAAGTTTAGGATTTGGTGTTTTGGCATTTTCTACCAGACTCACTGCATCAAATTTCATAGATCAACAAGCAAATAATCACATAGAAATAAGAAACTCTAAATCCCTTAAACTCACAACTGATTTGACTTAACAGTAAACGTTATGTACATTACTAAAATCTTATTTATGGGCACCTTAAACTTCCATTCTCATCTACTTTTCTGAGCATAGACGTGGTTTTTGGCTCAATGCATCTATCTGGCTATCATTCTAATTGCAAGATCCATATTTTATGAGACATAAAAGAAAAATAGCTGTACATACAGCATAAGTTCCAATATAACTAAGCCTCTGGAAGTGATTAGTTTTTTAGATTATTGTAATGCTTACAATGAAGATTTCTATTTACTCTTTTAAATTACATACACTGAACAACATTCTAAATTGGCTCATATAATAGCCTTTAGCTATATATGTTTTTTACATACTTGTGTCACTGAAATATGTATGCATCCCAGCTCTTACGTGTAATATTATGTTATGCACAGCTGAGCCTTGTCTGTACCATAACTGATATTGGAACAATCCAAAGGGCCCCAGGGGATGCTCTATTACACAGTTCATGTGGCCAACCATACATAAACAAGAACCATAAGAGAGTTTTCTTTTTTAAAAAAAGACTCAATTAAGAGAAAGAAAATATTTAATTTATATTTATTTGCAGCATGGAGAACGTAATTCAATTCCAAGCCATTAATTTCAATCTGCTATCAAAAAATATCCTTCCCGGATGAGAGGAAGAGAAATTGAGAATATGATAAAATTCTGGAAATTATTCCTACTGCTTTCTTTGTTTGACAGCACAGATCTTGACATTACGAATGATCAAAGAACACCTTTTACCTAGGAAAAAAGCAAAAGCTAATACAAGCCAAGAGAGGTCCAAAATGCTTTATTGATGTAGTCATTTCATCCCCATCTCCTATGCTTCAAGTAATAAAAATCTTCATGAGAAATAGTATTTTCTTAAGGCTCTTTTTCATCATTTTTGCAATTAAAAAACCTGAAGCAATTTATAAATTTGAAATGTTATTTCTTTCCAAACCAAAAAAGTTACGGGCTTTTTCTATTAAAAATGTATGTTTGAAATGTAGTAGGATGAAATTTTTCTTTTTGATCCCTCAATAAAGGCCTAATCGGCATGCCATATTGCCTAAGAATATATGATATTTCTGACACAAAGCATACGAAATATCATCCTGATATATTTCAATAATATATGAACATAAAATCCAAGTAATGACTCCACATAACCTACTGAAAAATTAAACAGAACATGATTACTTTGAGTGTAGTTTGAATGCAACTGGTAAGAATAAAAGACAGTGAAACTCATTAGAATTAGGATACCCAAAAGGCAGGAACAGCAGGAAGGGGTTGTTCAAAGCTTTCTTTTGGTATCAGAATTAAAAAAAAACTTCCCAAGTTGTGAAATTGAAAAATAATAATAAAAATAAGTGTTACATGGATAACTAACATCTTTGAAAACTAAGGTCTAATAATTATTAAGATGAATACAGATATGATACACATATACCTACAGTGCATAATGCGTGGCACGTAGTAGAGAATACAATCCCTATACTTCCAGGATCACAATTACATCACTTCAAGAAAGGAAAGAATATTACATATTTTAATTTGACAAAATCTAGGGACTCTTTACTTTCCTAAAATTTAACTGTTTCCTGAAGTGATTAAACTAGTTTACTTTCTTTCCTTCGTAAGAGCTAAAGCACATTAAGCCCTTGCCAACTAAAAAGTTGTATCAATTATTTTCTAATGCAACCAGTCATTTAAAAACACACTAAAGTAGCACCATTTCTAACCTATCCCCTGTTAGTGATAATTTCTCAGACAGGACTCTTCCTATCCTTCCATGCTAGGGAGAATCACTCCAGAATCAGCAACTACAGCTATTTTCTAGTTTTCCCTGCTTCTAAAAAAACATAAGCTACACACTCCTAGCTTGTTTAGAGCAGAATTTCAGACTGTTTCCTGCAGAAATTTCTCATATAAAAGAGCTAAAAGAGATTCACCTTTAAATCTGCTCTCTTCTCTTTGAATTGTAACTATTGTGGGAAGTTCCACAGTAGTATGGTGAAACAGCAGGGGTCGTTTTGAAAATCTGCCCTGGGACCTTGAGGAGACTCAGTCATGGTGGAGTCTGAAATTACCAGCATGAAGACTACTGTTTGCTCATTTTCACCTGGAAGATTAGCTGCTCTTATTCCGATCAGTTTCTGTGTGTTTTAGTGCACAAACTATGAAGTAGAAGTTTGGCTGAGAGAAAACGAAAACCTGAATAATTTTATCTAGGCTTACATCAAAAGAGAATCAGGCAGAAATAAGTATCTGTGTTCTTGTACACACTTCTGTTGAACATCTAGAAGCAAGCAATAGCCTTGTCAAGACCCTAAGCTAAAGACCTCCCTCTCTTTTCCTACAATTATAGGAGGAGTCCTCCTTAAATGGTTGCAAGCATTCACTTTTCTGGCCAGCACTGCTTGTCCCTTGGAATGGCTGTTTCTGTTAAATCACATCAGTCAGCAACACCAGAAACTGTATGACATGAAAACAAGATGTAAGCCAAGTGCAAAACATGCTGTGGTATCCCCTGACTGGATAGGGAACTGAGCGCTCCACAGGATTCCAAAGCTCAAGTTCTTTCACAGATTGACTCATATCATTTACATATGGATGCACTGATTGATCTCGTATGATCAAGCCATTCCTCTGAAACACATCCAAATAAAAAGCAGTGGAGCGTGCGTTCTTCTGCCAAGACAGAGATGCAGTTCTTTTTGAACTGAATGTGGCTTAAATCAAACCAATATCTTGCTCCTTTTTTATGCTTAAAATTCACAGTAAATTATTTTTAATGGAAATACTCCCCTCCCCCATCCCCTTGATTCTAAAGTAGTTTTTCCTAAATGGCAGAATACTTCTGGAATATGTGTTTCCCAAACACATGTAACAGAAGATAAACCCCCTTGTATTAAAAAAAAGGCCCAAACAACTGCCCACCTGCCCCCACAAAACAAAATAAAAACCAACAAAAAAAAAAAAAAAAAAAAAAAAAAAACAAACCCTAAAAAAAAAAATTAAGTCCTAAACGTTTAAACTTAGGATGTGCTAGATTTATAAGCAATAGATAATCGCCTCCTTTTGCATTCATCCTATCCACTGAATGAGATTGTCTTCCTGCA
>QWTY01005615.1:0-12007 GCA_008033365.1 Pseudorectes ferrugineus | reverse complement strand
GGGTGGATTTTCCTTCCCAGTGTGCAGGGAAATGTCCCAGCATAATTGTGTCACAGGAACTGTTCTGTGCCACCTGCACCTGGATAAACCCCTCCACGGATTCTGGAGTAAAAGCCACGGCTGCACAAATCCACGCTTCCAGAATATCAGTTTTATTCCAGAGTAATACTCAGGCAGGATATTTTACTGGCCTATCTGTAGTGGATTAATTATTCTAGTACAGCTGTTCTGGGAAGGTATTTCCCTGTAGGCAAGCCCATGGAGGGCAAAGGGGAAATGTGAGCTTGTTGAGGGATTAGGCAGAAGGGTGGGATGTTTAAAGGTTCAGCTAAGCTTCAAATAAATGAATTTAAACCTTTGGAGGTTTTCTCCATTGCGTCTCATGGAGATCAGATCATTTTTATCAAAGAGAGAATAAAAAGGACCAAGATGCAAATTTTTTCTTATTACATTGGTTAGTTGGAGAGGGAAAAAGAGAGAAAGGACTTCAAGAGAAAAAGCAGGTTACATGGACTTTAGATTATGTGATTTTGGAAGGTGTGAGTCATTAGGAAAGAAGAAGGGGGAAAAATAATTTTCTCTGGTCACTATGCAGTAATGCAGAACAGTTGTTCCTGTGTTTATTTCTGTTTTCCAGCATGGAAATCGTTGGCATGGCCCATTGTGAGATAGGGATTGTGCAAACTGAAATAGAAAAGCAAATACTCACCAATACAATGGCAGCTGATGCCAACCTGATGCAGATATGTTGAACCTATCACAGAGGAGGGATCATTAAACGAAACAAGTATTCTTTTAACTTTCATTTCCTGAAGGGATTTTGATTTGTTTAGGGTATTTTAAGAATAACTGGAACAACTGCACTGGACTGGAATGGCACACCAAGTAGGGCAGAGAGAAGAAATCTTTGATTTCTGCTTTTGTACTTCAGAGCCTGAAAACAGAAAAGGACTTCATTAAAAGCAGGGGCAGCAGGAGATTGAATGGTTTATTCCTCTTACAGTGTATTAATATTTTGAATCAATATTTCATTAATAAGATTCACTCTTACATGCCTACTATTTCTTAGGAGAAATTGAAAATCAAACACAAACAAATGCAGCTGTTGTTTGCGTCCCTCCTGAAGGTCCTCTTGCCTGTGCACCCGAGTGTTTGTTCCTTTCCCTTGTTTTATTTTCGTTTTAAACCTTGAGGTTGATAAAAGTCAGATTATTTTCAAATTGTTTATGTTGTTGCCTATACCAAAATCATCCCTTTCTAAGGAAATTATCTTAAAAGCAGCCAAGCCTGCTGACATGGTATCGTCTGTTGAAAATGCCTCTGGTCAGGGCTGTGTTTCATAGATTGGCTGCGGGTACAGGAATCATTGCAGGATTCTTCTCTGGCTTCCTCTGACCTTGCTGCTTGTTTTGTTTGTCTTTTGGGGTTTTGAAGCGGGTCCATGGAGCAGAGTCCCACAGCAGCACGACCAGGGCTGCCCAGTCCCTCACCTCGTACACAGAGGGTGCAGTGCTGGGGCTGCTCCGGGCCCCGGCAGGGTTCGTACCCCTGGGATCCTTGTTCCTTCTGGCAGAGCAGCTCCGTGGCCTCTTGCTGGGATGCCGTGAGCCCTCTGGAGCTGGAGCAGCCTCAGCAGGTCACGGATGGTTCAGCCTGGACATCCAGACCAACGGTGCCAGGGCACGTCCCGGCTCAGGTTATCACATCTGCTTACGAGGGCACTCTGTGTGCAGAGCCCATGGAAAGCTCACCAGACTGAGACGCTTTGCTCGAGGACCCGAGTGCAGCAGTTCTGCTCCCACCTGGCCCACCTCTCCCCTGGGGCTTGTCTTCCCCGTGCTTCCCTCCCTGGGGGAAGCAGCTGCTGTGCAGACTCGGAGCTTGTCCTGACCCTGGGTGAGGAGGGAGCTGAGAGCACAACGGAGAGCTCTCAAATGCTTCTGGTTCACCAGTGCAGACACAAAGTACACAGCAGGAGAACATCTGCCTACAGGGAGTACTGTGCAGGGCTTGTAATGCTTGAATAATTTTTGTCTGCTCCTATGGTGCGAGATGGACGGATCCCAACCCAGCAGAGAGCAGAGTCAGTGCTGCATTCTCTTCTGGCTGAGTACATTGCCCCTGACTGCAGCTCCTTCCCATCCTGTGCTCCGGGGATGGCAGGGGAGCAGCAGCACGGAGCTCTGGGACCTGTGCGGGGTTGTGTGCCCTGGCAGTGCCCTGTGTTTGGAGGCTTTGGCCCCGGTGTGTTTGCCTGTCCCTTGTCTCCTGAGAGGGACAGGAGGGGAGCTCAGATCCAAGCGCAGACATTCGTCTCCTGTTTAAAGAAAACAACTGGTGTTTGGGCAAGTTTCTCTTCTTGCATATCTAGTCCCAGCCTTGAACTGTCCCCCTCCATCCCACAGTTACTCTCCCCCTTCGCACGGACGTATTTGTTTTTCTCTGCTCCTTTGATACCAGCATTTCTTCGCTCCCAGAGTTTAACTCTTGTACAAGAGGCTCAGATGTGTTTTCTGTATGTTCATGGTTAGGTTTGCAGAGCCATTCAGACCAGCTAAGAAAAGCCAGCCAAGCAGGTCAGGGAAAAGAGCCTTCATGTGCTTTGTGGATTGCTCTCATGGTTGGTGAAACTGGCAGGACAGGGGGAAAAAAAAGTGTTTGTCTGTGTGTGTGTGTATGTGGAAATCTTTGCAGCTCCAGTCTAGACCTTCCCTGCTGTTCAGGGAATCAGGGAAACTGCAGCCAGAGTGGCGAGGCTGGGTGAAATCATAACAGTCCCATTGACACCAGCCTGCACTCAGTGGCTGTGCAGCCCCAGCAGCCTGGCAGGGAAAACATGTCACCCACACTGTCCTGACTGGGGGACCCCTGACACCCACCAGTGGTGCTGCTTTCTCTTGCAACAGCCCAAACACCCATCAGGACACTCCCTCTGAGCAGATCCAGGCGAGCTGTGGATCAGGTGTTGCTTGGGTAAACAGCATTTGAGCACCCCATTTATACAGAACACGTACGAGGTACGATGAGAGTAGGTTTTCCTTCCCCAGTGCCATCAGCGCTCTCCTCTCTGATGTGAGAAAATCGCACACGCTCCCCTGGAGACTGAAACACGTCGAGGTTGGCCAAAGACATTGTGTTGAGCCATATGTTGACCCAAATCATCAAGAGATTCTGTGGGTTTCGTGTCCCAGCTTTGTTGCGTTCAGGCCCTCCCTTGTGTTTGTCAGGCTTCCAGGCACTGATGTCTGGCGTTCCCACCCTGTCTGCCACCCAGTCCCAGCGAGCTTTTTGCTGAAACAGGAGCCTTTGATTTTTCATTTTGAAATAACTCTGGGGGTTTAAATTTCTTTCCTGGGTATTTTTTAAGATTTCAGATGAAAAGAATAAAAAGTCTGTATCCAAAACAAAACCTCTTATGTTGGGGGCAAATGAAATGTTTCCCCTTTTTTCCTCCTCCCCTTTCCTTTTTCCTAATTTGATACTGGTTTAAAACACAAACTGGTGACAACCAGAAATGATGTTACAGTGCTATTATCCTCTTTTTCCTTCCTTTCCTTGGCTGTGATGCATTGCACTGCTTGCAATCCTGACTTCCCCAGAAGACACTTCCCGGGAGCCTCCTTTGCCTCAGAAATTCCAACGCCGGCTCCCCGAGTTGTTCCTGTGCGTACCAGATTAATGACATCAACTCCACCAGTCTGTATTTTCGGCTGCAAAAATAGCAAGGTGGTGACTCAAAATGAAAAGTGCTTTCCAAGTGGTTATGTTGTATTTAGTATATTAACCACCACCCCTCAGAGGAGGCGGATGAGTGTGGAGGAGGAAGAGGTTGTTTTGGAGATTTTGTGCGAAACTTCTTTTGAGTGACAGCATTCTGTGACAGCTCCCGAAAGCAGTGCTTTTTACTGGCTCCCAAATTCTCTTATCTTTTGGCAAATCTCCTCCCCGTCCTGCTGCCTCTCCTCCTTGGGATACTGAGGCACGGTGAAAAACCAACAAAAGGAAAAGGGAACACCTGGCACGTTCTCCCCGTGGCACGGGGACACAAATGCAGCTCGAGTCAGTTCTCAGATGGGCTCCTGCAGCCCTCTCGGAAGGACATTTTGGCCCCGGTGACCAGAATTTTGATAACGTGGCCCCGATTATTTTCTGAGCTGCTGCTGACTTTTAAGACCCACTGCAATGGAAAATTAAACCTTTGTAAGTGCTACCGGCAGCAGCGGTGGGGAAGGATCTGATTACCAAAGGCACGTATGGCACCCTGGCCTGTGCTAGAACGGAGCATTTCAATTGTGCTCTGCAAACTTTGCCCCTGCAGACTGATGGAAAATGGCTAGATGGAGCAGGGATTCATTTTCTAAAGGAAATGAGGATATAAATTCATTTAAGAAATGACATGCCAATTTTTCTTGCTCCGTTTTCCTCTCATAATAAACGGTACAGCTGCCAGGAATTTTTGTGAAAATAACACTTGCTTTCTTCTTTTTTTATTTTTATGTTTTTTAAATCCTGCTCAAACGTTATGAAAGACCCTGAGCCAGATATTTCATATTTAAGATCTCAGCAGAGGTAAATCTCACTAAACAAATGAAAAGTCTCTGTCCCTGTTGAGTGCTGACAATGATAGTGACACACACTGCAACATTACTTCCTCAAAACTTGGAGAAAATATATAACCCATTTACTTAATGGACTGAGCTATAATGTCATCAGTTAAGTGAATCCCGTGAATAAAGAACAAGATGAAGTAATTGCTTCCAAAACATTTCTGGAATGAAGTAAAGCTTCACAGTGACTGGTCTCCTGGGGTCCCCTTGATAACCTCTTTGGAGCAAAGTTTGTTCTTCTGTGATGCAGAGATCCTTTTCCAGGTGCAATTAAGGACTTAACTCACTAGACAGCATTTAAGGGGGGATCCTGATGTCACCCCACTGTGGCTGGGTTTGGGGATTGCCAACTTGGTTGGGTTTAAAACAAAGCAGCTGGAAGGGAAAACAACGTCAAGTGCACAAACTGGCACAGCTCTGCCGTGTTCCAGCTCTGTTTGTGGAGGTGCTGAGCACCTGTAGGTCCCAGGGCAGCAGTTTATAAACACAGCCAAGGAATGACACAGCAGGCTGGGGTGTGTTCCCAGCTGAGACAGTTTCAAAACAAGTGAAGAAACTCTACTGGTCTGGTTTTGCAATCAGCACTCCTTGAGTGCTGTGGGAGAGCAGCAGCAGCAAGGTCTGCACCTTCACAGCTCATCTTTCACTTGGCTTTGGCTTTTTTCTTCAGAGGAGAAGCTGGGATGCCATCCCACAGCAAGGGCAGAGAGGGAAAGGCTGAGCTGGCTCTGGAGAGCTTGGTGGTGTGTCTGTAGAGACCCTCTCTTTGTTTCAGGGCTGTTGAGCCCCTGAGAGCTGTCTAGGTCTTTTTCTCACAATGAAAGAAAAACTGTTGGAAATGCTATTTTTGTAGTCCACAGGATAAAAGAGTTGTTTTCCTGAATCTTTGCAGCTTTTACTAGGCTGGGAGGGACATGTGGGGGTCACCTAGTCTGACTGTCTGCTCAGGGAAAGGCTATTTTCAAAATCAGATCAGGTCATATAAAGTAATCAGTTTAGCCCTTGATTATAATTTTTAGAGGTTTCTGCCTCCATAGCCACACAAAGAGCTAATCTGGCCTTCAGCACGACGAATTAGGCAGAAATTTCCAGCTCCAGAGCAAAAGCAACACAGAGGCAAGAAACTCTTGAGGTAGGTCAGCCATGGGCAGGAGAGCTCCTTTCTTTGTCTGTGGTGGATCCATTTGGCAAAGCTCCCACCCCTGGTTCCCATCCTCCCTCCTGTCCCCCTGCCTGGCTGCCGGAGGCCGTGGGACCCTCACGCTTGTGCAGGGTGCGAAACGAAGCGCCTGTGTCACAAGCCTTGGGGAGCAGGGCAGGAGAGGCAATGATAATTGTTCACCAACTGTGCTTACAAAGCAAAATTAGAAGCCTTCCCTTGTTCCTAACTCCCCTTCCTTATCCTTCACACAATGCCCCTATCTGCCCTTCTCATGTGATTTTTGTATTCCTCTCAGCAGTTTTATTTGCACAATGTTTTTTTTTTTTTCTCCCACATGCTTGTTTTTCTTCTGGCTGCTTCACAGTGGCTGAAATGTTTCGTTCTTTCCATCTGACTTAAGAGGTTTCTGGTCTTACAGTTGCTCTAGAAAAAATGTAAGTGCTTAATTAACATGCAACTACTGGAAGGGAAGAGAAGAAGGAAATACAGAGTCACGCTCTTTTTGTCTGACAGAGCGAGGAGCTCCATGGTACAGAACGCACAAGAAAGGGGTTTCATCAAGAGATCTGGATTCTCTTTCCATCCCAGTGCCTTTCCAGGCAGTGCCTCATCTCTCCAAGCCTCCTTGCCTGCTTCCTGCTCTTGTGTCTTGCTTTTCTTTCCTATTCACTTATTTTCTCCTCTGTTGAGGTGTTGAGCAGCTTAGGGCAGGCACCATCCCACCTAAAATGTACCTGTGTCAGCTGGCAGAGCCCCTGCCCTGTGAACGCTTTGCACTCAGTGCTGAAGAGAGACACCTCACAGCGATTCAGACCTTAAGTGGGATAAATAACAGCTCTTAAAAACCCTTTTTCTCTCCATTAGCTGCAGTGGGAACCTAAAACTACTCTGTTCCTAACCTGGACAAAGAAAATCTAGTGGGAACCTACGCAGCCTGGAGCATATGCAGTGTTTATCACCAGCAGCTCAGCTGAAAACTTTAACACCTAACTATAACAAATTATAATGCTAGGAAAAGCTGCTTTTCCTGGGTTTCTTTCACACAAAGAATCTCGTTGCTGAATATCACTATCAAAGCAAGCACAGCAGAAATCACTTGAGCTCTTTTTTGTGATAGCAGTGAAGGACTGTAAGCAAAATGAAGCACTGTTCTTCTGGGAATAAATAAAAAAACAGGATCTGCATTAAAGCAACACTTATGGAAACTTAGAGGAAATTTAAGGCCTGATACTTTGCAAAGTGAAGAGGAATGATGGAGAGGCAGAGGTTGGAGTTTGCCCTACTGGGTCATTCTTTAGTGGAAGCCAGTATTTGGTGCAGCTCAGTGCGATGAGCAGCCCACCTTGTTCCAGCCCAGGAGGTGGAAGGATTAACTTGGAAGGGGAGGGAACTTTGTGGTGTTTAACTGCCTGCTTTCTAAGGACAGCAAAAAAAAGAACTCCTACGCCCAAACCCCTCAAAGGGCCAAATGGTCTTTTGAAATGTGGTATTTTATCTGAGCTCTGCAGTGACACAGGAGCATGGAAGTCAGGAAGGGGTTTGTGAAGGGAGCTGCCACTGCTGGGTGTGAGAATGGAAGAACAGGTCTGTCTTAGATCATCTGGTGGAGTCACCTCCCTTTGTCCACCCTCATCATTTTCCATAAATCCCTGCTGCCCTCTCCTCCCTGCCCTATTCCCCCCTAATCTTTGTTCCCACCACATCTCTGTCCAGTTGGATCCTTTTTGATAGCTACACTTTTCCCTCAAAGAAAGCACATATTCATGAAAATAATCTGTCATTTGCCACTATGACTTGTGTTTTCTTTCCCTTCCTACTGTACTACTGTATGTTGGGGCCATCTTTAGCTTTAGCTCTAGAAGATGAGGGTTTTTTTTTATTTTCCTGCTGCTTTTCCTGCTTGTGCAGTGCTGAGCCCCTCAAAGCTCTAGTCTGTTGCCATACATTGTGTGATGAAACATTTCTGCATGTGCTGAGTTGTAGGACTCATCAGCCAGCAAGTGGGTGACAGTCTCTACAGCAGCTAACACAGCCACTGGTAGGTAAAATAACAATAAAATTCTAATCGTTAATTTGCTAAAGCCTTTTCTCATAGACAGATTTCCTGCTACAAAATTATGACTCAGGCACCACCATTTTCAGTGGTCTGTTCTCCAAAGGATGAATGTTTTTCACTCAACATGGTACTGAATCATTCCCTGGGATGTGTAAGGTATTTGTGCTTGCACCACGTCGAGGTGTTGTCGTTATGGTAACTCTTCTGTATTAGTCTTGATTCCTCACGTAGTGCAATTATGAATGTTGTTGTTTTAAAATACTCTGAGCTGTCTCCAGCCCAGGGAGCCAGCACAGCTCAGTGAGACCTGCACATCCCCACTGAGGCAGAGCTGCTTCACCATACGTTGGTAAAATAAAGAGCTGGTAAGGAAAATAACACATCAGAACGATTTCTGTGGGAAATCAATGGAGAAGTCCATGTTTCCCTTGAACTTTTCTCCACGGCTCTAAGACAGACACCCACTTTTCTTTTTTTTTTCCTTTTAAATTAATTCAGCCTTGGTTCTCAGGTAATCACATGAGTCCAAATAAGCAAGACTGCACTGCACTAATTGAAATGATTATATAAGCTGTGATATTTCTGCAGAGGTGCTTTAGAAAAGCCCACTTTTGCCCAAGGTCCAGAAGTTGTACATCCATGCCAGACCTTCCTCAGTATATCCCAGAAAAGGGATGGGGTACCCCACAGTGCGAGGACCTCCTTGTGCCCCCTTCCTTTATGGGTTTAATCCACTATTTCACTTTTCTGGATGTGAAGCAGTTCAGATCTCAGTGTAATATTAAGGACACACAAAACCACTAAAGACTGTGGCTCCAGCGTCCACAATTTGCCTCAAGGTTCCAAAACATTCCCTGGATGTTGCCCAGGGGACGATAAATCCACTTCTATCTCTCCAGACTTTGAAGGACAGACATTTTTTCTTAAATAGACCTTCTCTGTTTTCATTCCCTTATTTATCTGGAGCTGACACTTTTGCACAGTAGATGCAGCCAGACACTCAAAACAAAGAGAAACTCGAGTCCTTGACTTCTTCTGAGACTTGCAGCCTGTATTTAAGAAGGAAAAAAAAAATCTAACAAACAGAGAAAGCTTGTTTACAGATTTGTCTCTTTGGCTTTTCTAAACATCAAATAGGCAGAACAAAGATTAGGAGTTTCTTCTACTTCGTGAAATACTAAGTAAAAAAGAATAAAAATATTTATAGAATAACAAAAGAAAGAAACAAAAGATACAGTGCACAAGGTGTTCCTTTGGTTTCTTGGGAGAATGTGCAGTGAGGCTCGAGATTGTTTGTCTGCATTGCAAACCTCACAATGAGCTTTTGAAAAATGTTTCATTTTCTGGGTACTTGACCCTCCGTGTGGATAATGTGTCTCCAAAATGAAGGGAGGAAAGGAGGAGGCAAGGGAGAAGAAAGGAACTGTCTTTGCTGCTATTATCTTCAAAGACTGCAACATTTCTGCAGGGTTTCTGGATAAATGGTGAAGGAGAGCTCTCCCATCCTTCCCCTGCTCTGGGAGATGCTGTCCTCCACCCCTTCTGCTGGAGGCTGATTTCACTTTCCAACCATTTGCTGTGGTGTGTTTTACCAGGCCTTGGCTGCAAAGAAACCAGATTTCCCAGCTGGGCTGGCCTTGGCGAGAGAATCACCCCTGCCAAAGGCTGAAATCAAGGCTTTTCACATCATGTTAAAGTACAGAATAGGGCAGAAAGCAATAAAAGGGGAGAAGGGCAGGATGGCCAGACATCCAAAAGCTCTCCGAGCTGTGTGGGATAGGTGGAACCTCTTGCTGGGGCAATTTCCTCTCCTTGGGCAGCTTTGGGTGGAAGTGCCCTGTTGTTTTTGCTGTTGCCTGCTGTGGGTTTGTGCTCTGGAAGTGCCGAGGGGATGCAGAAACCATCGGCTGCTCTCGGGCTGGGCAGTGGGATCAGAAAGGAGGAGAGCAGTGACAGGAGCGGGAGGCAGCTGCAAGGACATAATTTGTCCCAAAAGCAGTTTAAGAAGTGCAGAGAGCAGTGTGGGTGCTGATTTGGCAGAGGGTGCCCTGGTCATCGCACCAGGCCTTGCCATCCCCTCCCTCCATCAGCGAGGGCTCAGGCTCTGTGAAACCCAGCCTTTTGTTTAATCACTCGGGTGAGGACTTGGGGCAGTTTATATTTCAGGTAGTTGGATTCGAAGCTCTTGGCCCTGGCCTTGAGGAGGGAAATGAAGCTGGTCCTGAGCACGGAGGGCGGCTCTCACGTGGGTTTTTCTGTCGCCACCATGTGAGACTGGCGCGTGCATGCAACAGGCACGGAGCCACCGCCACCAAACACATCCCCACTGCCAGCTGGACTTCAACCAGACATCCAAAGGTGAAATCTTATCTCCATGCCTGAGAGAAAACAGGAGGAGATGCAGATGGTCCCAATAAACCATTGCAGGAAACAAAGTACACTTGATAAGGAGCAAGGGAAAAGGAGGACGAGAATTCCTAATGTCAGTGATTCTGTTAAAGACTTTGACCATGCCTTATGGGAAACTGCAAAGTTAAAATATAAATAAACTGACTTTAAAACCTCAATATTGCAACAGTAGTGGCTGAGTTGAATTTAAATTACCTTCTGTAATTCTTGGAATATCTAATGCTTTAAGAAAGTGTGATGTTTTTCTTACCTCTTACATAACTTTTTTTGGTCAAATTTCTGAAGCAGTGTATTGATTTTATTTTTTTTAAGGCAGATATTATCAAGCCTGTTATCAGTTGCTTACAAATAAGGGCTGGACGTGTTAGAGAACTAACAATTCAAAGAGCAGGGGATTCTTCTCAAAATCTTATCCAAGGATCCTAACACTTTCCTCAAAAGTCCCTGAGTATCGAAGAAAGATAAGGATAGAAACATCATATTAGTGACTGCCATTTTATTTTATTTATCTGCTGAGTGCAGTGCAGAGAGAGAATCACTTTTCAGCTCTGAAATTACTGCAGGTCTTGTCCACAAATAGAACCTAAGTGCTGCAGACTGCACTGTGCTTTTGCTCTTTGCATCCTGAAAGACTCTTTGGCTTGAGGAAAAGGCAGCTCTGTATCTGCTCACAAACAGTGAAAACCAGACAGCTGCACACAGGAGATCAGATTTGAAGGTGTGGTTTTGCCTTCACCCTCAGAATAGGAATGAGTGTTACATCAGCAGGAGCACAGCCTGGCCCCCTCAATGGCCCAGCATTTTGGGGTTAGTCTGTGCAGACCTGCAATACTCTGCCTTCTTGATTAGAATTAATTTAATAGTACTATTATGCCCCTACTGAATACAAAATGATTCTATGAGCCCTATTAGAGGGGGTTTTTCCCCTTCTAAAATGGTATATGAGACAAGTAAATCTACAGGACACTCTTTGACTGCTGATTCATTTCTGATTCATAAAAATAAACAGATAGCAAGACATATGTCTGAGTTGAACAGCATTTACTCTGTGGGAACATGTAAATGTAATAACACTCTTTAACAGGGTTAAACAATATTAGCCCTCTGATTTGTCATTATTAGTGTCACTAATTCTAGTTTCATGAACATCACTGAAAATATATGGCATGCAAAAAACTACTACCATAATGTGAGCACATGCATCTGTCTTTCCAGAAGAAAAACAGGCTTGGCAGGCACTGCAGTTCTGCAAGGATTTGAAACAACAACTTTTTATTCATTAAAATGTGGTTATGGTCTGAAAATGGACTTGAGAGAGAGGAGGAGGGAGGGGAAAAATGATCTCTCATTACAGACAGCACTTAGCAGTTCCAGTTTGTCTTCCATTGGCAATCTGCACTGACAGATACAATGGCTTCTTGCTGCCCCCATCGATGCCAACGGAGAGACTCCCTGTGGAATTCAGTGGGAGAAAGACCAGACCCCAAATCTGGACTGCTGTCAACAGTGGGGAGCCAATGTCAGTCTAAACAGAGCAAGTTTGGTTTCTTTTCTGCCCCATGTGTCTTCAGCAAATTGCCAGCTCAGTGTTGAATCCAGACTCTTTACAGCTCGTGAGGAGAGCGGCCGGGCAGGCTTTGCCAAGCCTGCGGAGTTTGAGGCTGTGTGAACCTCGTGAAATATTTACAAGCTTTGCAGGACTGGGGATTGCCTTCTGCAGGCCAGTTCTCCTCTGACTTCAGGCCAGGGCTCACCTCCTTACCAGGACACTGC